>JARUPZ010000042.1:0-35893 GCA_031213475.1 Nereocystis luetkeana | reverse complement strand
ACCGTACCTTTCAGGTTCCAGAGGGGCTTCTACTGCGACTGCTTGTGACAAAAACGAAAAACAGTATGCAGTGAGCGCTGACGGAAAGAACCCGGAGGAGCTCGAGCAATGTCAAATGTCCTGGTTGGTCTCTCGTTATTGAACAGGTTTGGTGTCGTGGGCTGGTAGTTTGGGTACCACGGGTTCCGAGGGAGGGAGAGAGAGAGAGAGAGAGAGAGAGAGAAAGAGAGAATCAGCGCGGAAAGAAAGGAGGAACCCAGTGAATTCTTGGCCGTAGACGCAAGGCATCCAGCAATGTTCTTGGTTGACAACTACCGGAACAATTTCTGTCTCGCAGTTTCGAGCGTTGCGGCTAGCTCGAACAAGTGGCCAACACGGTCATAACCATGTAATAACGGTGATGACACGGCGACATATTTCCACCCCTCCCCCGCGGTTTGCCATCAGCCCCCCCCCCCCCCCCCCTTCCCCCCATCACCCCCCCCCCCCGGGTCCACACCGCCTGCCACCCCACGCTGCAGCAACACTTGACTATTTGGCCCAAGTTTGACAAAAAAAAAATGGCTGACAACCCACACACATCCGCACTACTACAGTAACTTCCCACACTTCAACTTAATTGCGAGAAAAAATCACAGGCGATCGGGTTTTTCTAGGGTCAATAGTCTATAGGGGTCGGACTTGGAAGACTCCACGCAAGAACATTTCAAAACATGTTGTCAAGAAAATGCGCCAAGGTCTTACCCTACGCAGCCGTCCCACGGCCATATATGCTCGCTTCCCTCAAAGGCCTTCATGGGCTTCCAACACTAACGAGGAAAAGGGGGGCTACTTAGACGCGCACCGCACCGCACCGAACCGAACCGCACCGAAACCGAACAAACACCCGAAAGCATCGCTTACCCTTTCCGGAGCTCGTGCTTGAGTGAGTGCTCGGCCTCGTAGTCGATCATGTACCGATTGTTCGTGTCCGACTTGTGGGAGCGGACGTCGTGGGGTGATCGTCATCAGGTGGCCCCTGCACCAACGCACCGCGCGGCACACCGACGCGAGACGGGAAAACAAAACAACAACAACAACAACAACAACAACAACAACAACAACAGCAGCAGCAACAACAACGACGACGACGACGACGAAACAAGCAGAAGGGCGCGAGATCGAGTCAGCTCGTTCAGACGTGCACCACCCACTGTTGAGGTGACACTGTAGCAACCGGGACTATATAAAACACAGTAGTAGTAGTAGTAGTAGTAGTAGTAGTAGTAGTAGTAGTAGTAGTAGTAGTAGTAGTAGTAGTAGTAGTAGTAGTAGTAGTAGTAGTAGTAGTAGTAGTAGTAGTAGTAGTAGTAGTAGTAGTAGTAGTAGTAGTAGTAGTTCAGTAGTAGTAGTAGTAGTAGCAGTAGTAGTAGTTAGTAGTACGACTACGAGGTTTGAGGTTTGGAGCAGTAGAAAGGGTAGAAACAAAAAACAAAAAACAAAAACAAAACGCACACACGCACAAAATTTTAGAGAAAAAGTGGGATACTGCTGTACTCGTGCGCCGCTGGGGAACACTCGTGGCTGCACGACGTGGGGTGGGCGATAGCGCCCACAAGAGCTTGGTGAAAAAAGCAAAAAGCAAGTGAACGAACGAACGATCGATCGAGTGAGCCTCGTGCGCGAGCCCGTCCAGCGTTGGCGGAGGGAGCATCGGTCTTGCCCACGAGTGTCATGCCATGCTTATTTGAGCCCAGACGTATGCGGCGCCAAATAGTGCGAAAAAACCCTCGAGTTCAAAAATGCTCGGGCTCAAAAAGTTCAACCCCCCACCGTAAAAAGCCTGCCTCCATTGAGGAGCTCCGTCCGTGAGGAAAAATGTTTTGGATCAAAGCGTGCACCCATCCCCTACCGCAGCAAAAGCTTCTCCTCGGTAGAGGAGCTCCGTCCGTGATAAAATATATAAATTCGGGGCTGAAAAAGCGCATCCCCTCCCCCGGTAGCACGCCTCCTCAACACAGGAGCTCCGTCGGCGAGAAATCTTTGGGAAGGGGAAAAAAAAACAAACCCCCTATTCTTGCGCGCCTCCTCAATTGAGGAGCTCCGTCCGACGCGCGCTACGGTAGACATGGCGCCATTACCATTTTGTTTCTGAGGCACCCCCCACATGACTTCAACAAACTCTACAGCAGCAGGTACCTCGCCCGGTATGGTTGATTTTGGAGAAAAAGCGTAGGTCGATATCCGATGAACAACCCACCGCCCTGCAGTAAAAGCAAACAACGAAGCAGATTGGGACTCCGCGGAGAATGAAACTCCGACGATTTTGGGCTAAGAAACCGCGTCGTTCGGAAAACGCTCCAGCCCGAAAAACAAAAACGCCCCCCTCTCTATCGTAGCACGAGTCAAAACTGAGAAAATTGCAAGCCGTGCCGCGCCGTTCCTATTGCGGGGGGGGGGGACCATAGCTAATAGGACCTATGGTGCCACACAAAAACCTACCAGTATATATTTACGTATTTTTTCTATAAATAGTTGGTCCTATTTACTTTGGTTCCCCCGTAATAGCACGGGACCACGAGTAGCCTTCACTGCATTACTGACAGGGGTGTTCGTTCGCGATAATCCGGTTGGGTTCCGGTTGGGTTGTACGTAAAAGCACTCACCATTTGAAGCCGAGAAAACATTAGGCTCGTCCGCGGATTGGTTTAGAACGGGTGAATCCGAAGTTTTGCTCCGTTCGCTCTGCCCCAACCCCAAGAACGTCTCGGAGCTTTTGGACAAAAACGTTCATTTTGGTAGGGGTTTTTTTTCCCACAGCACATCCTTTTTCGTACGCGTTGGTCGGGTTACTATTCTAGAAGGGGAAACAGACTTCAAGGGACCGCACCCGACCATATTCTTCGCCGACACGCTACTACTACCTGCGTGTACTATCACGGGGGGCCATAGTCAATACGACCTACGTTACACACAAAAATATATATATTTACATATTTTTACCCACAATATTTGGTCCTATTTACTATGGTCCCCCGTAGTATTCATAGTACTGGTGCATGACTCCCACCTCAGAGTGTGCTCGCGCCGTAGACGTTGGAGATCCAGTCGTCCGACCACCAGTTCTTGAAAGCCAAGGGAAAGTAGCGCCGAACACGTCTATGTGAGTCCTGGATTGGTACGCACGGTACAAGGTCCGATGGGAGGGAGCGCGGGGGGGGGGGGGGGGTCCACCGACACCGCCGGCGGGGGATATGAGACGTAGAATAATGGTAACGCTGCATGCACCTTCACAGGCGATTGATTACCAGCTTCGAAGAGACTGGGGCAACGAGAGCTCTCTCTCTCTTCCTCTTCCGCTTCTATCTCGCGTCCTGTCGCCGCTGGGCGGTCAGACCATCCGGGGCTTGAGAAGTTCGCGAACAAACAGAGAGGGATTGGGGGGGGGGAGGGGGCAGCTGTGTGTGCCGTTATTTTTTTTCTCTCCCAAGCCCCTGAAAGGGGCCAGCAAGCGGGGGGCATGAAAAACGACGATCAAAATAAATCGCCGGGCAAATCGGCAGCAGCAGATACCGTAACCATCAATTTTCATCGATCGAGTCCCAAAGTAGTGTCGGACGTATTTGGCGAAAGGTACATAGCAAAAGCGAACTCACGAAATCACGAAAAAAAAAAAAGAAAAAAGTATACTCCAAAAACACGGGTGGATATACAGTAGTTGATAGAGGGCTTTATACAAGCCACGGCCCAGCGCCGACAAAGTGGTTGAGATATGCTTCACTCCAAACACATACCCCAACCCCCTACCGCCTGGGAATTTTCTCGGAACGTTCTAAAATAGGATGTCATGAAGAGTCCGTGTGGGGCATCACCCATTTCGTCCAAACTGGGCCAAGCTGCAAACACTACTGGGTACATAAAAATACACGTAGCGAACACATATACACGAGGTAGACACAAGCAATGCGTTTATACGTAGTTCTGACCCAATAAAAACACACAGGGCACAATAGCAGCACAATTCGTCATCACCCCACGGCAGTACTACAGCAATCCGCCTTGGGTGGCATGGACATACGGCACTACGAAAACAGCAGCAAATGTTGGCGACGGTCACAAAGCAGCAAGCAAACGCAGCACCATAATGAAAAACAACACCAACAACAACACCAACAACAACAACAATCAGCAACACCAACACCAACACCAACACCAACACCAACACCAACAACAACAACAATAAAAACAACAGCAACATCAATAAAACAACAGCAACAACAACAACAACAACAACAACAACAACAACAACAACAACAACAACAACAACAACAACAACAACAACAACAACAACAACAACAACAACAACAACAACAACAACAACAACACTAAAAACAACAGCAACAACAACAACAATCAGCGGTACTTCAAAGAAGAAGAATCTCCTTCGTAAAAATCGCGCAAGCTTTTTTTTCAGTTTTCGTTTTTTACTCGATTGTACTGTAGTATACCCCCCCCTGTCTGAGAGTGAAAAGACAATAGTGGGGTGTCGATTTTTCTCTCGTTTCCGTGTACCCTTTCTGTCTCTATGATACACTTGGAGCAACTACTTTGCATACTATTACGGGGGACCATAGTTAATAGGACCTATGGTATACATAAAAAACTACATATTTAGCCATTTTTACTAACAATATTTGGTCCTATTAACTATGGTCCCCCGTAATATTTAAAGCATCAAGCCTGGTAACGCTTCGGAACGAAGTACGTACAGTACAGTCTTCTTGCTACGGTTGTGTCGTACAATGTATCTCGGTACATACATACCTGAGACTTCGAAGTAACGTATAACCAAAGCACTATTACGGGGGGCCATATTCCATAGGACTTACGGTATAGACAAAAACCTACCAGTATATATTTCTCTGTTTTTACGAACAATATTTGGTCCTATTTACTATGGCCCCCCGTAATAGTATTAATAGCACGTCCCTTGCTTCATTCACCTTCTGAGTACCCAAGCCATTACACTTACAGCAAGACCCGTACTTCCCTTTCGCGCATCTGGGTCAGGACATTTCCATACCCACTGTCCTTCAAAAGGAACACCTCAGGACGCCCTCACATTGTTTCATTCCGTCTATAATCGTCACCTACTATTACGGGGGGACCATAGTTAACAGGACCTATGGTATACATAAAAACCTACCAGGTATATGTTTCACCATTTTTACTAACAATATTTGGTCCTGTTAACTATGGCCCCCCCGTAATAATAGCCGCCACTCCGAAGAGAAAAAGCTTGTACTTCGAAGTACATACTTATCGATACGCCCACCCACGCATGTATACCTGTGCACGAAGGCGTGGGTGAGAATCCGTCGGTTATTCGTATCCGTCGGTCCCGTCACGCCAACGTTCGACCCGAGGGGGTTGCCCAGGAGGATCCCCGTAAACGTCGAGGCCCAGTCGGGGGAGTTGATGATGGTATCGTCGTTGATCTGGTAGAAGTAGTCGCAGCCGTCGTCGTAGGCGTCTTTGATCAGCTCGCTCACCACGTACGACGGCGCGTGCTGCGCTCGCGCGGGCGGGCGGGCGGGCGGGCGGGCGGGCGGGCGGGCGGGGGGAAGATAGAAAGCGATCAGAATATGCGAAGGAGGCGGCAAGGGCAACAAGAAAGCAAGCGAGCAGGCGATGTTGTTGGTTTCAGGCGGAGGAGGGGGGGGGGGGGGGGGCGGGGGGGAGGGGGGGTAGGGACGAGTTGGTCGTTTCGAAGTAGTTCGTCGCACGTCACCCCGCTACGTACGAGAGGAATCTACATACGGTAGTGCCGTCGAGTATCGTAGCAGACACTCACCGATTATTGTGACAAAATCACGGTCATGCTAGCCACCGTATGATAGTGCAGTCAGTGACCACGCAGCAGGATGACGAGTACCGGCATACACTACCACCGTTGCTGCGGGCGCGTGTCTGTCGTACAACGAGATTCGTTCCGTTCAGCGGCATTCGGACATGAAGCCTCCTCACCATCTTTTCAACCAGAGCTCGCATTCATCGGAAGTCGGGCATGATTCTATAAACCCAGATGAAAAAAAAAAACTGGCAGATGCTCTCCGAACAGTAGTCGCCCTTGATACTGTTTTTCGACACTTTGTCCTTGATACTCAGAAACGAGTTGCGATAAGGGTCAAACTATCCAGGACCCTTCGCGGGTCAAGACCTGACCCGCGGGTCGGGTCAGGAAGCTTGTGAACTCTCACGGGTCGGGTCGGTTTAGTTCGGGCCAGGTTATGTCGAGTCCGCAGAAGTCAAAAACGCTTGTTGCCCCCGAAAACCGACCCGACCCGACCCTACCCGACCCGACCCGACCCGGCCCGCGAGGTGTGATCCAACCCGTGAACAGCCCTTGAAATTGTTACAAATTATCCCTGTTGGGGTACCCGACGAGTGCGGTCTCATCGGGCGTGTGTATTAGCGTGAGCGTCCGGTAAGCAGTGCGAGCATCAAAACAATTGCCGCTGGGCGCCCACCGCAGCGCAGCGCGTCTGACAAGCTCCTCCGTACCTCACGAGGTCGAAAACACATCAAACACCCCCACACCAAACACCCCGAGGGGGGTTGTCTCACGCGGCGCGGGGTGCGCTTCTAATAAATCGAGGTTGAACCTTGCAAAATTTCCTTGGTAACCCTTCAACTTACGTACTAAACACATCGGACAGATCATCGACAGATCATATGCAGATCAGATGTAGACCATTCCCACAATTCATTATCTACAGTATATCTTTCAAGGCAGACAGATCATCAGTTCCCGATCTCGTATGATCTATAGCTCACGTCGCCGGGTGGGACCCGTATCATCGGCATGATTTAGATATTTCAAGGCAGACAGATCATCAATTCCCGGTCTCGTGTGATCTATAGCTCACGTTGCTCGGTGGGGCTCGTATAATCGGAATGATCTAGATCCTTCAAGGCAGACGGATCATCAATTCCCCATCTCGTATGATCTATAGCTCACGCCGCCGGGTGGGACCCGTATCATCGGCATGATCTACAGCATGCTTCCTGGGTTGGACATATCAACACGTACCATGCAGACAGATCCTGCACAACCTCTCACAACGATAGGTGAGGAACTAGATGATCTGCAGTAGATAGATAGATAGATAGATCATGATCTGTATGATCCGTAGATGATCCGTCGGTTCAAGCAAGGTGTGTAATGTTTTCCTCCACACGTACCATGAAAGGTTTTCACGTTTGTCGAGTACCTGGTACAGTATAGCCGCAACCTGTACGGCAACCCGCTTCGATACATACACCCTCGGTACACCACCGAGGATGCTACCCTACGCACGTACCTCCATCCCCCCGTAGCTCTTCACGCGCAGGGCTAGGCCATCCTTCTGGGGGCCGAGGACGGCCCTCACGTGAGCTCCCTGCCGGTGAATTTCCTGGTGACAGAAGGTCACGTTTGCCGTCCATAAACCCACAGCGAGCAGTGGAAACAGCGGCAGCGATGGTGGCGGTTGGTTGGTTGTTTGGTTGGTTAGACAGCAGCAGCAGCAGCAGCAGCAGCAGCAGCAGCAGAACCTACACATATGATCCACGCGAGGCCCGTGACCCTTCTCGCGGGGGCAGCCCACGGCTGGACAAGGCCTTCTCCTGGAACCCGAGCGCTAACCCCCGACCCTGACTCTACCCCCAACCCATGCACAAAATGTACTTCCTCTGTCCCGTAAGTCTGGTCGGTCCAAATGTTTGTGCGGGCCCTTACCGGAGTCCGATCTGGTTTTCGATGTCATGTTTTTTTCGATTTCTTCGCCGTTTTTCGAGCTAGAACCATGCACGAAAAAAACAAAATGCAGCACGCTGTTGAACCATGCGGCCGGACGGCCGGAAAAAAAATCAGTCGGCCCAAAAAATGTCCGTTCTTCGCCCCTTTCCTAAGGGGCAAAAAAGTGTAGGGAACAAAAAAATCTCAAAAAAATCTCAAAAATGGCCAAAATGGTCCTCCCTCCGCCCGATGAACCTCAAAACACCCCACTCCTCCTCCTCCAACCCCCCCCCCCCCCCACCTCCAATGCGTCAGCCTTGAACTTTTTATCCAGGGTTTGGAACGCGTGGGGGGCGTCGTAAATCGGATCGCCCTCGTCGAACCCAAGGTACCTGCCGTCGTGACGCGTACGAAGCGAGGAAAGAAAACGAGGGGGGGGGGGGGTGGGAGTGAGCTGGGTGGGTGTAGTACCCGGGTGCGTTGACAAAAAAAAAAGGTAACCGGTAGAGTGGTACTTTATTTATATTCAAAACAGGAATGTCAGCAATTGGGATTTGTACGTGACGTGTTGACTCGGCGAGACAGACGCGACAGCAAAAACAGCAACAGCAGCAGCATGAGCCACAACAGCGCCAACAACACCAACACCAACACCAACACCAACCCGCCCCCACCCCCATCACCACCCCCTCGTCCCCACCAACCACCACCACCACCACCACCGCCACCACTACCATCAACTCCGCGCTAGCTATCACGCAGCACGGGTCGGGATTTACCAGTGAAACCTAAACTTGGGAGCTTTCCAGTCCATGCTCGACAAGAAAGTCTGGAAGGCGTGTGTCCACAGGGGGCTGTCGTCGGTCGATTCCATCACGGTGCCGCGGCTGGTCACGGGCATGCAGACAGCAATGATCGGCAGCCCTCCCTCCGCGCTTGCCACGCCGCCTATCCCGGCTTGATCAAATCCCCCTTTCGATAGTACTGCTTGCTGGAGGGGGGCACGGAAGTATGTGTACATGCATGCCGACGATGGCCGACGACGACGACGAGCGCACGGGGTGTATCCCTGTCACCAACCCTTTCTCAGTGCTGCTCGAAACGATATGGGGACGACCCACTTAAAAAATAGAGCCAGGCCATTTCAGCAGGAGAAGGGTTCACGAGTCAGACAGACAGATCATCTACAGATAGATCATCTACAGATAGATCATCTACAGATATATAATCTGGAGGTAGATCATCTACAGACAGATCTTCTACGGATAGATCATCTACAGATAGATCATCTACAGATAGATCATCTACAGAAAGATCATCCACAGACAGATCATCTACATATAGATCACCATGTACAGTAGATCCTAACCTGCCGTTACGATATTTTGTGCAGGATCTGCGCACTACGGATCCATGCAAAGATCTGTGTACGATCTATACAGTACAGATCCCAACCCAGGAAATGGGGTCCCTGTTGTAGATCATGCATAGTTTTGATGGCTGCCCCCGCCCGGCAACCTGATCTACTGCTGTAGAATCATAGGACAGATCAGGAATATATTATATATATATATATTCCCTCAGAGATCTATATTATCAACAAGTGGGAACACAGTACTCGATTCCTTTGGTCTTCCATCTATTGGGCCCCACATGGGGAAAAAAAACGCAGCGTTTTATTCCGGGCTCCGCAAAAGAAGAGCCAACTAAAAACTCGTCGGGGACGAAAAATAAAATGGCGGCGATGCCTTGTTATGTGTTCCTTTTCCTTATGTTGTCTTTCCTTCCTATTCGTACAATAAAACAGTACCAAAAAAACAGGCCAGCGGAAAAGAACGGGAAAAAAATAAACGCCGCACGTTTTTTTTCTGGGCTCCGCAAAAAGAAGAGCCAACTGAAACGAAAAACATTCGGGGACGAAAACAAAAACAAAAAAAACAGCGGCGGCGGCGCCGGCGGCGGCGGCGACGATACACACACCACTCTTCTCTGTCTCGAGAGAGATCTAAGGAGGCGTTCGTGTATAGATAGTGCTCTGGGCGGAAACATGAGCACCGCTTGGTACTAATTCATACTGCTGCAGTGCCCAAACGATCCTTGTATTTCACTCGAGAATGGCAATATTCGGTACGCAGAGAGTGCCTTAATTTCGGTGCAGAGAGTGCCTTAATTTCCGGTACATCATGGTCGGCAGGGGCAATAACCTGCCCCCCCCCCCCCCTCACTCACACCGACGAAAGGCGGAACGGGAGTAAGGAGATAAAGATAAAAAGACAAAACGTTTTCGAAGTGTGAATATTACCTGGGGGAAAAGTAAATCAGCGCCCTGAATGTCGGAGGAGTCTCTTATTTTTGGGGAGTGGGAACGGTGGTCCGTCTCGGAAGGGACGCGTGGTCGACGATCGAATGACTGATGCAAGCAACAAATGGAACCCCCCCCCCCGTCGCTGGTCGGTGAAAACCCGACATGCTCCGTCCCGGCATTGTAGGGATGCGAGGGTCTATGGTCATACGACTACGCCCATGCATGAGATCGAGTACATCTCTCCTATCGAGTACACACCCCCTCCGTCCCGGCATTGTAGGGATGCGAGGGTCTATGATCATACTACGGCCACGCATTACATGAGGAACCCCCCACCACCACGCCTGGTCGGTGAAAACTCGCCGAGCTCAGTCCGTCCCGGCATTGTAGGGATGTGACGGTTTATCACCGTACGACTACGGCCATGCACGATATGAGTACACCTCCCCCCCCCCCCCCCCGGCTCTGGAAGTGGCTACACCGGAAATTAAATGAACTCATTGACACTGTCATCCATAAGCAAGTCTGCCTCACAAACGGTTCTTAGTAGGATGCAGCTCACCCTTAATGCGACTCGCCGGACAATTCACGGCGCTTCGCGCTTGGTGCAAGCAACGTCTGCCTGGTCGGTGGAAACCCGGCATGCTCCGTCCCGGCATTGTAGGGATGCGAGGGTCTCTATGGTCATACGACTACGGCCATGCATGAGATCGAGTACATATCTTCTATCAAGTACACCCCCCCCGGCGGTCCCCGCTCCCATGGATGTACCTCCTATATCTCAGATCTCAGGTTCCTCATATGAGTTCTACAGGACACACCAAATCCCCGATTTTGATTTTTTTTACTTGAAATAAAAAAAAAGAAAAACGCTGAACCCGGCGAACAAAAATCCCATTGGCTAGTTATACATAAGCAACAAAGTCTAAATATATATATATATATATTTACACTACAAATGGGATTGCAAAATATATCGCCCCTCCCAAAAGAGCATACCCTGGTACAAGGTAACAGTTACCACTCCGGCCGGAAATATAAGGTACGTTAGGTACTCACATCGGAGACCAAACGGATATTATATTTACGGCCATGAGCAGTAGTTCTCAGTTTCACCCGCCCACCCGCCGTGCTCTCCATCCGTCCCGGCATCGTACAAGGGACTTGGCGAGGGTCTACGGTCATACGACTACGACGTACGGCCATCCCATAACATAAAAATGAGTACCTGGTATACCCCCCGCCGGCACCCCGTACATACTGATATTTTAAGTACATCGATCTACGCGTATTCTGCTGGGTAATTCACATGTATTGTACCTGTACAGGTACATGTGTTACTACAGCAGTAGTACCTGGTATATTCCAATTCATTATATCTCCGTCCTTCTTGTTCATCTCCCCCTCCAATTGGTCAAATATACATAGCACCCCCCCCCCCCCCCCCCCCGCCCAACCCCCGCCTCCGCACTACGATCGGTGTATATGATTTAAAAAAAAAAAAAACACACACACATACACAATACGAAAAATATGTACACCCCCTCTCAGAAAAGTTGGTTTTCCACTTCCTTACATAGAAGAGCCCCATACAGTCGCGTCTTTCGTCAGCCAAAACTCGCAGAGCCCGTTCTTTCCGTCAGGCAAAACTCGCAGAGTCCGCGCATCGTACGTACCCACTACAACCCGCGTGCACGGCATGCATGGCAAGGGAGGGCTGGCCTTACCTGCCGCGCCACGTATTCGTCGGCCTCCTTGCGCTGGGCAGCGCTCACCGCGCGGGAGATCTGTCGCAGGCTTCTGGCCCGCTCCAGAGCTTTGTCTGGAACCTGGCGCACGGTTTCAGTTTTTCAGTTGCAAGTTTCAGTTTTTTTTTTTTCAGACGCCGCTTTGTATTGCATTGCATTGCATTGCATTGATCGGCATTTTGTCGTCACGTCATTCCAACGAATTTTTCTTCGCCCAAGAATTGAACTTATTT
The DNA here is from genome assembly GCA_031213475.1 of Nereocystis luetkeana. Lineage (NCBI taxonomy): Eukaryota > Phaeophyceae > Laminariales > Laminariaceae > Nereocystis > Nereocystis luetkeana. The sequence continues at coordinate 23,848 of JARUPZ010000042.1, read as the reverse complement.
GTGTTTCACCGATTTGCCTCTCATAGATGAATCTTGGGGTCATTAATCTGGGGTCGTTCCAGCAATATGCCGTTCGTGCATGGGTTATAGGTGCGAGAGGTTGGATTCGTGAAGTTGGCGGTTCATGGCTGATGGGTTCAGTCAGGTTATGAATGATTTTGAGTTTTGAGGCCGTGAAATTTGGATCGTGAACACGCGTTTATGAAATTCGCGTTAGTGGACGATGAAAGGTGTGGGTTCCTGAGCTTTCGTTCAAGAAGTTGGGCTTCACGAATCTGCGTTCGTGAATGTTGAGTTAACCCCTTTAGAACCGCAGTCCCGTTTCGGGGGCAAACCACTCAAATTTCAAGTAGTTAGTCCCCAAAACGGGACTGCGGTTCTAAAGGGGTTAATGTATGCCGCGGTGTGGAGTAGAGGTCGTCGTGGTACCAGGATCGCCAGCGCTCATCTCTTGCGATATTAGAGCTGGACGGCGAAACAAAGACGGCGAGGCCGAGCGCGGTCGACGACTTTTCCCAGCGGTTTCGTTCAACGGATATATCATACGATACATATTTCGTACGAGGTGAAGTGAAGGCCTACATCATCTCCACAAAACATCACTCTGTCCCGAAAAACTAATGGCCGATTTCATATTGAAATAAAAAAATAAAAACGTTCCTTCTTTTGCGGGACAGAGTGGTACAGAGTACGTACAAAGTACAGGTCTGCGTTATTATTATTAATAGTGTATGCCAATTTTCGCGAATCATTTATTGCCTCTCGCGGAACGTTGCATCATCCACCGGCACCATTTGCACCGGACTTTACTTCGTTTAGAGCCGTCGATGGTTGGTTGCACGTGGCAAACAGATACACCCAGGTAGCAAGCAGCCAGGTTCAGGGAAAAATGAAAAATATTTAGCCCTATATCTTTTAGTTTTGTTTTTTTCTTTCTTGCGCTGACTCTCCGTGATTTTCATTTCATTTTTTCTCTTCCTCTTCCTTTTCTGATTGATAAGCCGTACTCAAGGAGCCGTGTGGCGTGGTTGGAAGACGAACCTGCTCTGCTCGGCTCGTATTGTCTGACGCCAAGGGGCTGGGCATAGTTGACGAACGCAGGGCGGAGACGGCAGTCTGGGTAGCAAGGTACCAGGCGGATTAGCAGGGAGAACCTGGCTATACTACTCGTACCACAAGCTGCTGCCGCCACCTAGAAGGTGCTTTGGGCCTTGGTCTGCCTGTTATTTCCCCTTTGTTATTTTTCCTTGTTACTTTCTCCTTGGTTCTTTGTCTTACTCTGTTCACAAGCAGTGGTGTTTTTTGTTATTTCTTCTTTTTTCCAGCTCGTTCTTTTTCAAGTGTAGGCCACCTCGCCTGCGGGGGGGGGGGCACGACAGATTGTTTCTCTTAGATTTTGCTTTCATTTTTCTTCTTCTTCTTTTTCGACTTGTCTACCTTGTTTTTGTTTTCTCTTTGATTGTTTCTTTTCGTTTCACTATTTCATAGATTGCGTATGTCGTGCCTGTCGTATCTAGTATGATGACATGGCTTTGCATTGCCCACTGCAGTTCACACTGCACACGTGGCAACGTAGTATCTCTGTGGCGTAGCTTTGTGACCACAGAACTTGTATCTCTTCTAGGATGGAAGAATCGGCACGGACACTGGTTGTGCTGGATGTCGACGGGTAGAAAGAACGGTTTAATGTGAAGAACACACACACACACATACACCCCTCCTCCCCCCTCCCACCCCGCCTCCATGTCACGTCTTCCCTCTATACCTCATAAAAAAATGAGTGCATGTTTAGAGCTCTAGAGGTAGCATGTTTCCGCCCATTTTTATTCTGACTTACGGTTTTTTCTTCTACCAAGGGGCTACTTACTCAGTATCATAAAAAAAATCTCAGTTTTTGTTGAAAACATATTTCGAACACAGCACGTCCGAAAAAAACGAACTTAAGCGTCGGGTTTTTTTTTCTTGGTGAAAAAAAAAAAACAGTTTTGGGGGAGAGAGAGATAGACACATAGAGCTCCTCTTAAGGTACGAGCCTCCAGAAAGCATTCGCGCTACGTCTACCTCCCTACCGTACCGCACATCGAAGGCACCCCCCTCCCATTCCCTCCCCTCCCCCCCCCCCCCCCCTCCCTACCCCGACCAAAGACATCACCAACACTGGTGGGGTGTTCTTGCTCGCCTGGTTGAAGATGAGTCGGTAGTTTTCCTCGTCCTGCCAGAGGTACTCGCCGACGAAAGCCTTCAATTCCGACTAGGAAACCCCACAAAGCACGCAACGAAAATTCACACGCGTTCGTGTGGGGGGGGAACGGGGAGGGGGGAGGGGAGGGGAGGGGGGGGGAGGGGGGGGGGTGCTCATTGATTGCTTGTCTTAGTCATTTTACATTTGACCGCGCATCCCTTTCGATGCGGAGAACCGTTCCTACCCCTGGCAAGAGACACTTGTCTTAGGCATCAACATTTGGGGCGCTCAGTTCGCGTTTTCCCTGAGTAGAAATTATTACATTTACTCGGCGGCTGATTTGTCCTGGCCACTTGATCAAAACAAAGGCCTTGCTGACACCCGGAACACGCCTGCCTAGTCCCATCTCTCGGAGGACCTTCCGTGCCTCCTTTTTCTATTACTTTGCGAACTATTTTCTTGTTTTTTCGAAAATAACACCCAGCTCAGCCCACTTCAGCTCCGCTCAGCTCAGCTCACACCGAGTCCAAGGCAAAAAATACCCCCCCCCCCCCCCCCGTTCCAAGTTATTTTCATAAAGAGTCGAAAAAAAATCCAGAAATGGATCTTCACAACTCGAGTCAGAATCGAAAAGCAAGTCAAAACTCCTGAGCGAGATAAGCCCCCTCCCACACTGACCTCAAGACAAAAAGCCCGAATTTTGTTTCGACAAAAAAAACAAACAAACAAACGAACGAACGAACGAACAAACAAATAAACAAACAAACAAATAAAAACAAATAAATAAACAAAACAAGACAACAAAACAAAACTCAGCGCGGTGCAACATCTTATCATCCACACCAGGTATCACACCGTACCAAGCACGAAGTTCTTCTTCGTGCCATGTGAAAGTCTAGGATGCAAACCTGTCGACTTCTTTCGATTGTACATGTACGGGTCGCAGGGGGACAGGCACCTCTTTTGCCACACGACACCACAACAACAACCACAACAATCCCGAGAGCCAGAGCAAGCAGCATGTCGCCTCCACGCAGGTCTCCCGCGAAGAACCCCACGCCTTTAAGCCGGAGCCAAGCAGGATGAGGCGTCGGTGGAGGCTCGAGCCATTTTTGCAGACGGAGGTGGTGAAAACAAAAGATGTTTCTTGTTTTCCCCGTACGTGGTGTTAATGTATGACGTGTTTCGTGTGTGTACCCAACACGTGTGCATGACGATGCGTGCGGAGCCCGGAATGCTTCGTTCTGCGCCACTTAGCTCTTGGCATTTGCAAGTCGCTCGTATATTTAGCCGCGTCACAGAAACAAAACCGGGCGTGATTTTTTTTCCCGCGCAACTAAGCTCCTGGCATTCGCAAGTCGCCCATTGCGTCACATCATGAGCGCTCTTGCCTTGCTCCGCCCTTTGTTCTATTTTACTTCCTCGAGCGAGCGTAGCGGGCGGCCCGAACTAGCCGCCCGCGAGGCGGAGCGCCTTACAACATATTACATTAAAAAAAAAAAAAAAAAACGGGGGAGGGGCGAGGTCGACTCTTCAGGTTGGGCCGGTCCACAATCGCTTCTAACCCTCTTAGGACCCCCAGAGTCCCGTTTTGAGGACAAACTGCTTATAATTAGAGTGCTTTGTCCCCACATAGGGGAGTGCGGTGCTAAAGGGGATAAGCTCGTCCGGCGGTGTCTCAACCGTTTGAGGGCATCATCACGAGCCAAAGTTAGTAGCAGCGTGTTCCTGAGTCTACAGCGCACTTGCGGACGTTGGAACTCCTACAGTACCAACACCACCAACACCACCAACACCGCCCGGCGCTCACCTCTGGCCCTTGCCCCGAGCACGTGAGGTACCCGTGCATCACCTCGCTGTACACCATCCCATCGCGCATCTGGAACATCTCCGGCAGACCCACCTCCGGCGCTCCGAACTTGGGGGCCGGACCACAAGCCGAACGCCCACGGATGGACAAAACACAGACGACAAAACAAACCACAGAATTAAAAAAAAAAAAAAAATGAAGAAAAAACAAAACGCATGTGGTACGTACTCGTACTGTCCGCATGAATCGCACACAGAGCGCATTCTCCACGTAGCGCTCCGAATCTGCAACCTCTTTTTAGCGTTGTACCCGCACTTTTTGGGAAAAAATACTCGCCGCAATCGGTGCAAGTTTTTTTGCAGCATTAATATTAATAGTACATACCTGGTACCACCAGGGTATCAGGCACCAGGTAAGGGTTAAGAACCAGCCTATAAAGATCACCATCGAAAACCAAAAACAAAAAACAAAAAAACGGATGGGGCACGGAATTTTGAGCATGAAGCGCGGAAGAGTGCAAACCCCATAACTGCAGCCATTGTTTCGGGACTTACTTCTAGGAAGTAGTGCGAGAAACTTCATGTTACTACTACGGGGGGCCATAGTAAATAGGACCTACGGTGCACTAAAAAAACTAGCACTAAAAAAACTACCTGGTCTATATTTACCTATTTTTACGAACAATATTTGGTCCTATTTACTGTGGTCCTCCGTAATAGTGCAAGGGGTGTATCCCTCTTATCACGGGGGACCACAGTAAATAGGACCTACGGTAGACACGAAACCCTATATATTGCCCTATTTTTACCACCAAATATTCGGTCTTGTCAACTATGGTCCCCCGTAATAGGACTGCTTTCGTCCCGTTTCGGGGACAAACCATGTCAAAATTATAAGCAAGTTGTCCCCAGAACGGGACTGCAGTCTAAAAAGGGCTACAGTCGGCACGACGAAAAACAAAAAGAGAACGATTCGGTGCTCGCAACTGTAGGCGTGGAGAGCACAGAGCGCACGGCACAAAAAGAGCTCACACAGATCAGAGCACAAAAGCACACGCGTAATGCACTGTAGTAAAAATCGCTGAGAACTGAACACGGAGCACAGCACACAACGCACAGGGCACGTGTACGCACGGAGTGTGACAAGAGAGGGCCGTTCTTCCTCCTGTTTATCTCCGGAGTGCCGAAAGCAGGGAACGTGTAGGGCAGAGCATCCCCGGCCAGTGCACTACGCACTGACTTAGGGACAGGGGAGGTGGGAGATTTCGTTCGGGTTGTTTTTGGATACATGTAAAGGACAGGGTAGCACGGAGCGCAGAGCATGGCACACAAAACGCACACCAGGTATATACGTGAAAGGCACGAAATCACAAGGCTGAGGCACGGAGCGTATACCAGGTAGAGCACAGAGCACAAAACACAGAGCATCAAGACCACGGAGAGAGACGGTGAGAGACGAAGAGAAACGGATAGAGGCGGAGGAAGACATGCGGGGAGAGGCAGAGAGACAGGTACATATAAATAGAGAGAGAAGAGCAGAGAAAGACAAAATAAAGACGGACAGACAGATAGGCAGACAGACAGACGGACAGACAGACAGACAGACAGACAGACAGACAGACAGACAGACAGACAGACAGACAGACAGACAGACAGACAGAGCCGCGGGGGGGGGGCGGGGGGGGGGGGGGGGGAGGGCAGAGACAGAAACAAAACAGACAAAAAGAGAAAAGAGAGCTCACCTCGAGAGCCCAGTAGCTCCAGTCGGTGGTCGCGTCAGGCGGGACGACTCGTAAGAACAGCTGGTTAGAGAAGGCGCGCAGCGCAAACCGTCCCTCTCCGAGGTCGAACTTTCACGGAAGGCCGTCGTTTTTTTGCGTAGGAACCGGGGAAGGGGGGGGGGGCGGGGGGGACGAAACATGAAGCGAAAAAACGAAAACACAAGCAGTGTGCATGAGTTCAAGCTTAACTTTGAAAAAATAAAGATGGCGTTGGTAGAGAAGGGGCGAAAATCTGCTTTTTTTATATATGAAAGCACGGCAAAAAGTAAAGCCACATGAGAGAGGAAATGTATACCAGGGTAGAGTATATGAAGAAATACGAAAAAAAAAGTACGCAACGGGACAAAGCAAAACCTCGAGAAGACTTAAAAGCAACAACAACAACGACAACAGCAACAGCAACAACAACAACAACAACAACAACATCAACGTCAACATCAACATCAACACAACAACAATAACAACAACAACAACAACAACAACAACAACAACAACAACAACAACAACAACAACAACAACAACAACAACAACAACAAAAATCGAACGAAAATAAGAAACAAGAGGCGTGGCATACAAAAAAACTAGAGAAGGTGTCACATATGACCCTTTCCCACCCTGCAACACTGTTTTAGCGGAGCGGCTGCTCGGCATTAGAGTCTGGTGCACCGTGTAGGAGAAAAAAGGGTCAATAAAGTAATACAAACAGTGCACACAAACAACACTTGCCTTTTGACGAAAAATAGTTCGATTTTTCTAAGAAACGGCTAGTAAAACAAAAACAAAAAAAAAACTGCCCCGGTATGGTATGGATGGATGGCATCAGTGAGGCTGTTGTTTTTTTTGTAACTACAGATGTGGGAGTTCCCATTGGTTCGGCAGTCACCTTTTCAAAGAGAGCGTGCGGATCCAGCGTGGGGGACGCGGAGAAGACCTTGCAGGTCTCATCCGCCGAGGCAACCATGGCGTGCATCCCCACCTGCGTTTTTGTCAGCGCCGCGGCCGGCGAGACGCAGAAGGGAGGGGAGCGAGCAAAAAAACGACAGGCTTCTTGTCGGATGAACGAGAGGAAGAGCAAGAGGAAGAACAAGAGGGGCATGATCGGATGAACGAGAACAATAACAAGAGGGAGAGGAGCAATAACGAGAACAAGGACAGGGGAACAACGTACAAAAACAAAGAGCAATAAACAATGAACAATGAACAATGAACAATGAACAAAGGGGAGAAAGAGAACAAAAAAGAACGGGACCAAGATGAAGAACGAAGAAAAACAACAACAGCAAAACAGCAACGAAAGGAACAAGAACAAAAAGAACAAGAACGAAAAGAACAAGAACAAAAAGAACGAGAACGAAAAGAACAAGAACAAAAAAAACAAGAACAAGAAGAACAAGAAGAACAAGAACAAGAACAAGAACAAAAAGAACAACAACAAAAAGAACAAAAAAAACAACAAGAACAACAAGGAGAATAATATTGAACAAAGAACAAGGACAATGAGCAAGGGAATACAGTCGCGAGAAACAAAAGCCAAGAAATTAGCACAGAAACGTACATTGCACGAGCAGGAAGAAAAAAAAAACAGAAAAAAATTAGCAGGGGCGAGAAGAAGGATTGAACGAAGACAACAACAACAACAGCAACAACAACAACAACAACAACAACAACAACAACAACAACAACAACAAGCTCTAACCCCTCCCTCTCGTACCTGGACATACCGCTGCGGCCTCGCCGCACACTCCAACGACACCATCCGATTCAAATCCTCTTCCTGCGCCAGCACCCTCGCCAGACGCACCGCTTGCGGCACGCCCCCCCCCTTCCCCCCTGCCCCCCCCCCCACCCCCCGCCTCCTGTCCACCCTGCACCCAAGCCGCCATCTTTGCCGCCAGCGGCAGGGTCTGGCCGTGGGGTCGAGCCGGGAGCTGCTCCAAGGTCTTGACCATGGCCACCAACCGAGCCCTCTGATTGGTTGCCTGTCGCGTGAGGTCCTCCAGTCGCCAGCCCAGCTGCCAGCGGTGACTGTCGCTGATGACCGCGCGCATGTAGAGCCTGTCCCACAGTTCCTGTTCGTTACGGAGCAGATCGAGTGCATTGGCGGGAGAAGCGGAGCAGAGAAAACGAATTGGGGGAAGGGATGCAGCGGCAGCAGAGAAGGGGGGAGGGAGGGGGGGGGTGGGGGGGGGGGCGTACCCATTTTTCGCTTGCCTTAGTACTGTATTTTACCATTGACCACGTATTCCTTTCGAGACGGAGGACCGTTCTTATTTCTGATAGAGGCATCTCCAACAGCAATTGGGCGCTCTCATTTCGTTGTTTCCACATATTACTTAGAAACATTCCGCTACTAATATATCCCCTTCCTGCTCTTCGCCGCCTGCGGCCACCACCATCTATCTCCTAGGATAGCACGGGGGGGCGGGGGGGGTGATTCGAGGCAATGAGGATGGTGGTGCAGCGGGAAGATCCTGCGAAAATCGTCGCCCTGTCGTGCTCCGCTTCACATATCGTTCTCGGGACATGAAAACAAAATAACGTAACGCCCGCTTGTGAGTGGAGCTGAAATTGGCAAGATGATGACGATAACCAGGGGGGGTGGGCGCTAGATATATGCACAAGCTAGATATACACCACACCCAACGAGCTACTATGAACAAGCCAGCAAGCTTGTCTCGTCCTTAGCTCCCGTGGCAAGGGTGTACACCCAACCACCCACTTTGTTTTTCGTTCGCCGAGGGCAGGCTATGGGTCCAAGTCGTTAGTCGTAAACATTTCCGCGAGCGCTTGTGAAACTTATTTTGTGCTTTCCTTTTTTTTTTTTGTCCTTCACTTTTATGCTCCAAGAAGAGCAGCGGGAGAAGCTACGTAACGGTTTCCCATGCTCTTCAGGCACGGCGTCGCTGCTGGGGGGGCATCACCCTTATCGTACATAGCTTGGAGCCAGCCAGTCAGGATACGGTCAAGCACATGTCAACAATGAGACATGGACGGGGGGAGGGGGGGGGGGGCAACAAAATCCCCTTCCCGTCTACCGTCATACACCTACGGCCACGCATGATATCGAGTACACCCTCCCCCCCCCCCCCCCCTCCCTCCCGCGCTGCCCTCTCTCTCCCCCACCTACCTCCTTCTTGATGCGCCTGTCCTTCATGATGTCCACTAGAAAGAACAAGGCCACGAAAAATGACAGTCCCGCCAAGGCAATCAATAGCTGGTTCCACAGCACCCACACAAACAGCAGGCGTTTTATTCGGGGGGGGGGAGGGGGCCGAGGGGGGGGGAGGGGGGGGGGGGGGTGAGCGGGTAAGGGTAAGGTCTGCGTCGACAAAAACCAATGGGATCTCATGACCCGCCGGGAGCGAAGCAGGGCGGTGATGTCAGGCGCCTGGACCGCAACATTGGCAGGCACCTGAACCCCACCCCCCCCCCTCCCCCTTTCTTAGTAGGATGCAGCTCGCCCTTCATGTGACTCGCCAGACACCTCACGTTTCGCTTCGCGCTCGGTGCAAGCAAATGTCTACCTGGTCGGTGAAAACCCGACTTGCTCCGTCCCGGCAATGTAGGGATGCGAGGGTCTACGGTCATACGACTACGCCCATGCGTGAGATCGAGTACGTATCTCCTATCGAGTACACCCCCCCTCCCCCCCCCCCCCCCGCCCCCCTCTGTTGGTTGGAAACCCCAACGTGGAATACCATGCGTACCGTACATTGAGGACCCGTTGTGAAGGAGAACATCGTCACAGCATGTCACGTGGTCGAGAATAGTCGTCAACTTATTATATATATATATATATTGCGGGGGACCATAGTCAATAGGACCTATGGTATACATAAAAACCTACCAGGTACCAGGTATATATTTAACCATTTTTACTAACAGTATTTGGTCCTATTAACTATGGTCCCCCGCAATAGTGTGGTACCATATACCGAGAATCGAGCGTGCCTGGTTGCACCCGGTGAACGCAATAGAATAAGCTGCTGGTAGATGTGAAAACATGAGTTCTCTGCACGGTGTACAGGATTCTCTCAGCAAATTCGGCAAAGACCACTGCTCTCGGTCATCGCCTGACCACCGTCCGGAGTGTTGTCCGCACACATCGCCATTTTGGAAAAAAAAACAAAACAACGGGAGTCACTCACGTCGATATATATAAACATATATTCACGATATATATACCCTGGTATATATATTTACTCCACCAACGGTATACTGGTATAATATTTCGTCGAAAAATAACAAACAGCAGAAGTTCTTATCATGGTGCACGTACGAGCTGCACCCCGCCGCATGTGGATCAAGTGAGCCACACGAACCCCCCGAGCATAAGGCCTGAACTTGGGGTCTCTCTGCTGACCTACTACAACAACATTCAGGGAGCATACCGCATAACATCTGCAGCCCTCCTCCTCCTCCTCCTCCTCCTCCTCCTCCTCCTCCTCCTGATTCCCACAGCTGTCAGATTTTTTCCCCTCTAAACCCGTACAGCAGTAGTTCGCGCGAATGCAGTATCCCACGCAAGCTTTTGCAAAATATTATTTTCGACAAAAAATCCTCCATCTCAACGGCTATCGGTCTTCAACGTCACTAATATAACGTCGTACGGCGCATCCGTATATGCACCAAAACGAATACGTTACACGCACTCGTACGGCACCACTCTGTCTGTCAATGTAAGGACCGTTTATACATCAATATGAAGACCAAGCGGTTCCTATATTTATGCCCAGACAGGTAATCAATCATTTGAAGCAGAAGATAAAAATAAAAAATATGTGCCCGGCGTGGCCGCCCCTTTTAAAAGGCCGTTTTTGTGCGAGACTTTTTTTCTGAGGTTGCAAACTGAGTTTTTTGTTTTGGGTTTTGTTTTGCTTTGCTTTCGAAAGATGTGCTGTGCTTTTCTTTTTTCGCCCGGAAAGCGACAAAATCGGGCCGGCTCTATGATAAGCTCTCCTTCCTCGGAGCGGGTCTAAACTACAGCAGTGTGCCCGGATCAGTTTACACCGCTTCTCAAGGGTCGCATTTGCAACACGTTCAGCCTACCGCAACAGGTTTTTCAAGTATTGGTTGCCAGAAAATAAACGTCGAGCAAACAGAGCCTTCTTCTTGATCAGCTGCCGCTATTGTGACAGGAACATCGAAAAATTAGCAAAAAAGTCCGAAAAATGTTTCCATCTTGCAACTGCGACCCTAAAAAAACGGGAAACTCGTATGGGCACCTCCGGGAGAGTAGTCTGACTCGTTCCGAGAGGAGCCCGCCCGATTTTCCTGGCACATCCTACATATACGGTCGATATTGACTGGACCTTTCCTGTCTCGTTCAGCGGAAAAATTTCCAGATCGCAGCATTTGGTTTCGCGTTTCATGGAAAACTTTCAGCCTCCGCACAATACCACAAAAAAAAAAAAAAAAACTTCCCGGATCGCAGAAAAAAATGTCGAATCGTCGCAAAACATCGGGCAGGCGCACCGTGTGAGCCGTGTCGCCCTTCGGCACTGCACAGGATAGATCAGGGCCATCTCCAGGGTCTCAGGGCGGGTGGCTGGTCGCAGAAAGCGCCGTGCACAACGAGCCCTCTATTCGTCCAGTGGGCGGAGCCGATTCACTGGAATACGGCACGCGATATCGAAAGGACGAAATTGCCAGCTATTTTCATGTCGCGGCTGGGCTTCGTCGCGCCAGGAGTTGCTTCAAGCTACGCTCGCGAGCCACGGTCGCCCCTGTATGAATAGGTACCTGGTACGTAGGAGTCGAGGGCATCTCTAGCGGCACGATCGAGCTTCGACGGCCCGCGCGCGCGTCGCTGGTTTTGACGGTTCGATCAGATGAACGAGCGTTGCAGCCTCGTGAAACATGATATATACCAGACGAGAATAGGACCCATCGCACTGTGATCGCGTTTCTGGGGGAAATTCCGCGAAACGAGAGAAGAAAAAAAACGGCCAGTTGATGTATAGACGACCTTTATGGTCCGTCTTGACGATGAAATACGAAATCCAGATTGGAAAAAAAGAGTATAATCAAATTTTCTTTTCATTGCCCTAAGCACGCACAACCACCAAAAATCAGGATTTTTTGGGGTATGTCAAATTTTAACTGGACGACAACCTTCCTTGTAGAAAACCCAATTTTCAATCTGGGAGTTGACCCGACTTCGGCCGGCATGTTCACGGTGGGTCAACGCCCCCGGGGGCATCCCAGTGCAACTCTTGATTCGCTTCGATGACCGCGGCCGAGGCGAGAACACGTGGACCTCAACGCGAGGCCGCCGGGACAACAGCCACGCCCACGCCTGCAGACCAAAGCACATCGTACCCCGGCGGTGGCGCCTCGAAAGCAACAATGGTAGTCGCAATCCCAGCTTTCTGACCAGCTCGATGCGCCACGAGCTGCCCGAGACCCGAGCGATCGGCCGAAAACGAGAGGGTACGCCCGGGACCGCGATAGCTGCATCGCCATCGCCGTTCCGCCTGCGGCGTTTTAGGGACCCCTCGGCCCGCCCCAAGCTACACTGAGAGCGACAGCTTCCTCGCATCATACATAGCCTGCGCGGCCAAAACCATCTAGAGGCTGGCGGCGCGGGCGGCGAGCACGCGCCGCCCGCCGCATGCCGTCGCTCTCGTCTATTCTTGTTGGGGTCTTTCAGCTGGGCGTCGTGCTACGTGCCGCGTTCTTTCGATTCCAAAAAGACTTGGAAGAAGTAATTCACCTTCCCCGATAGGGCGCAGACAATTATTTTTTCTGACATCAAGTCCATCTTAGATATTTTACACTTCATGTTGCTGCGGTCGTTTCTTACGCCGGACGTTTTCGTCGAGGTTGCAAACAGAGATGTTCTTTGCTTTCGAGTAAGTTTTTGCCCCGTAAAGCGAAGAAATCGAGCCGGCTCTTCTCGGAATGAGTCTGACTACCCTTGGCGAGGTACCCAGATCAGTTTCGACGCGTTCTACGATAGAGGTTTGCACATTTCCGCTAAAACGTTTCTGACTGACGACGCTTTCTACCATAGAGGTAGCACATTTCCGTTTTTTAGTTTCTGAATAACGGGCCTCCTCAACACCAGATAGTCGGAACGTCAATCTTGTTTCGAAAAAATGACGTTTTGTATACTTGGGCCATGGGATTTTTCATCGGGAAGCAATGTGATTTTTGCTGGGGTCATTTTTCGGGATGAGGTAAAGGAGCTCCTCAAGTGAGGAGCCTCGGAAAATTCAGGGTGAACCCCTACCGTAGAACGCCTCTGACAAAGTTCCTTAAACACAAAACCATCGGAATGCCAATCTTGCTTCAAAAAACGAGGTGTTTGTGTACTTGGGCCATGGCATTATTCATCGCGATGCAATTTCATGTTCAAGCTGAAGTCAGTCTTGGGGTTATGTAAGGAGCTCCCTTAGTGGGGAGCCTCAGCAACATTAGGGTGGACCTCTATCGTAGAACGCCTCTTTCCCGCTCCTCGGATGTCGCAATTGCGAGACCCCGGCCCCTTTTTTTAATAGGTCAGCCAGAAAAAGTGGCAGTTGGAAAAAATGAGAGCTCTTTACGATCAAAAAAATAATAATAAAAAAAAAATCTACTGTAGCAAAAAAATGAAAATGATGAGCTTCCGAACTTCACGAGAAGCGGGAAACTGATCTAGGTATACCTCTTCGAGAGCAGTGAGACCCATTCCGAGAAGAACCGGCTTGATTTCTTCGCTCTACGGGCCAACATCTCGCTTGAAACCAAAACGATACGTGTTTGCAACCCCCCCCCCCCCCCTCCCCCGAAAAAAAATCCCGCGTAAGAAACAGCCTTTACCGGGTCAAAAACTCGAATTCGCAACAAGAAAAAAAAAAAAAACTCAGTTTGCAACCTTGAACAAAAAAAGACCCGCGTAGTGAACGGCGTAAGCCCTTTCATTGTGGAACACCCCAGTGCTGGTTTAGCGGACGGACAAGCATCTGCGCAGAAACCTTGCAGTATCAACAACCAAAATGGAGGGGAGATTATTTGTTTCCTGAAACTCAGGGAGACGAACGGGATGCACTTTTCGGAATTTCGTGGCGAAAACTTACTCAGATCCAAAATGCGGGGAAAATAAATGGGCACAGGAATATATATAATTATATATATATATATATTATATATATATAGCGACAACAGCAGTGGCACTGCCGCTTTCGCCTGATATTGTCGAGCAGGAGCATCGTACGCACAAGCTAGAAGCACAGCAGCTAGCTGCAGCAGGTAGCAACAGCAGCAGCAGCTAGCTGCAGCAGGTAGCAACAGCAGCAGCAGCAGCAGCAGCAGCAATATGCAGCAGCAACAGCAGGTCCTAAGTAGAAGCAGCAGCAGCGACAACGGCAAGAGGCGAGCGGTGTCTTCCCATCCATTTCGAGTAGTAGTTGCTGCTGATAGTGGCCCGCTCAATACCAAGTACCAGCAGTGAACAACCTGCACAAGGCTTACAGCCTACCGGCGCCACCGCGCCCGAGCGTTGCGCTCCAAGCACGCCCGGAGCCCAACTTGGAAGCAAACTGACCGCGGAGACCTGGCACCGCAGTGCTGATACGCTGCTGCTGCTGCTGCGTTGGGTGCGCGGGAAGATCGTGACAGTAGGATAACTGTGCTGCTGCTGTGGAGAGAGAGCTGGGAGATAGTAAATTAAAGGAGTGAATGAACAGAAGGCTTTTGGTGCGGGGGTTTTGATGGTCGCTTCCCCTCTTCACATCTGGCCCACGGGGCTGTCTGGTTTGAACCAGCAAGGTGCCAGAAAATCCGATTTCTCTTTTGGGTTCTCGCCCCGTGATTGGAGGACGCTCAGTGGTTAAAAATGATGAAGAAGATGGCGGGTTCGCCGACCTTGCAAGCGGTAGCTGTAGCCCCGGTCGATGGTTGTGCGCATTCGCCCGGGGGCATACACGTTTCTTTGTACAACCTAATCAACGACAAAAAGTTACCACGTATTTGTAAACTATCCAACAATACAATTTTGCGCGTCAACGCTCGGCTCTCAACTCATCATTACTACCGCTGTACTACGGAGGGGGGAGAGAAGCGAGGACTTTTCATTGTTTACACTGATTTTTCATACATACCTGGTACATTTTTCGATTTGGGGGTGCAATCTGATCAAAACACACGACTAAAAAATAAAAACTACCATCTTCTGTATCTCGTATTGGGAACAGGCTGAATCAGTTAGTCTCGAAGTTCGGGCACACGATATACGAAGGGGGGAGAGAAGCAGGATTTTATCGGAAAGAATGAGAGAATATGAGCTGTGTACGCACGTCAGAAGTTTGGCCTGTCAGATTAATGCAGTGATAAAGGGTATTAATAGTATGAAACGTGGCCCTTGGTACACCCTGTCCGGTACGTAGCCGCAATCTGCACGTGATAGCGCAGGGGAGCAGAGGCAGAGCTACAGGTCCAAGGTAGACTACTGTACTTTCGATGTCCGATGAGAGCAAGTCGCCGGAGGCCGAGGCTATCGCAGCTGCTGCTGCGCGGTATACTCATGCTGCTCCGATTGCTGCGGGAGCACAAGCGGAGGAAAATGCTCATCCTCCTGTAGCTGCTGTGCAAGGGGAGGTCGACGCACGCCGTGCCGAGGCTGCGGTTGCTGTGCAAGCCGAGGCCGAGGCTCGCCTGGCTGCTGCTGCTGCTGCTGCTGCTGCTACTGCTGCTACTGCTGCGGCCGCTGTTTATCCATCTTTACCGGCGGCCTCGGGGCGGGGGGGGGGGGGGGCGTACTCATTTGTTGCTTGCCTTAGTCATTTGACCATTGACCACGCATCCCTTTCGAGACGGAGCACCGTTCCTACTCCTAATAGAGACACCTCCAACAATTGGGCGCTCATTATGTTGTTCCCATGTATTACATAGGAACTTTTTGCAAATTTTATCCCCTTCCTGTTTGGTCTCCTGAGGCCACCATCAATCTCCTAGGATAGCAATTGTTTTCTCGCTGCTATCTAGATATCAAACTCCTCCAGGGGGGGGGGGGGGGGGGGACACCTGCTGTAGTGCTGCACTGGCAGGACCAGGTCTCCCGCATCGACACAGAGGTGCTCAGGGTTTGAATCCACCCTGAACAACGTGCTTCTTTCAGTTGGCGGCCTTCGGGACGCTGTCGCCGGCGGCGCATAGAAGACCGCTCACGTCGAGGCCCTCCTCCAGCAGTTTGTGAACAACTTCGCCGACCGTGAGCCGGCCTTGCGGGACAGTGGTGACGCGAGGGAGCGCCACGTCCGAAAGTCTCAGCTGACGGACGAAACGGCCCTGCGGAAGAAAACTCCCTCCCGCAAACATTGGCTGCTTCGGGGGCATTGTATTTACTTCGATGTTAATGGGGGTGCAATCCGATCAAAACACATGATAGAAATTTGCAACTTCGGTACCATGTATTTCGTGCGTATTGCAAATCAACTACTGTTGTGCGTACGTCGATACCCTGGTATGAATTATGTACGAGTGGCAAGATCCGTAGCTTTGTTGTGTACTGCTGTAGCATGAAAATGCCGAATACACACACCATGCCAAATAATCCTGAGCATACGCCCTTGGTTCATGGTCATTATTTACCTAGGTACGTTCACGCAAGGATGTTCGAACTCCCCCAATCAAGATCCGGGCCATATCGACGAAAAGGACCGGACTTCGTTGAGAGTCGAAATAATACTAATAATACGACAGGAGGTTGTGAGAGTGGCGCTCATGTTCAATTTTAGTTTTTGTTTCCATCTTCTTGGCATCGTGTGCAGGGCGAGCTTTGGGATCCAGCTCTAGTGATCGTATTGCCTGGTAGGACGCTTGAGACGGCACAAAGAGCTGTGGGATCAGAATGCGCCACTCGCTAGCCTGCCTACAGAAATCACGAACGTCACCTCCTGCGCTGTTGGACCACCCTCTGCAATCTCACAGGTGTGTGTGCATACTGTGTGTTTCATATATCAAGAGCAGAAGAGGCCAAGAACATGTACGATGGTGAGACTCACCAACAAACACGTACGTGCTCATGTACCGGTACGTCAACATCTGCTGCAACATTTACAGGGGGATTGAACAATTTTCATGGTGTCGGTTTGCCCGTCACGTTTTAAACTGTGTTGTTGTAAACCAGCTTTCGATTGTCTTGTGTACGCCGACCTTCGCGTGTCGATCTGATGTTTCAGTGCACGAAATGGTACAAGTATTATCGTCTCGTCGATCCTGGTAGCATCCAGGGGAGTCACCGGACAGTAGTCAGTCGCTATAATAGCGAAATAAGAAATACCAGGTAATGGAAAACGCGACGCGCGGACGGTTCACGCAGCTTGCAAAGTTGAGTATCGATCGATCTGCCGATCGGTTGAACTCACAGCTGACGTACTCTTTTAGTTTTTTTTATTAAAATGGAGTGAATTATTTTTTTTCGGAGTTCGGGCACACCATAATTTATGCGAGTCATGTGTAAAGCAGCAGGAGCGAAGCTGGGCACCGCATTGAACTGATCGACTCATGTACCGACCCGCTCCTCGCAAACCATAGGAGCTGGGCGGAGAGTAGACTAGGTAAGCTTGACCAGGTTGCCCCAATATTCTGTTGCGCTGCCTTTCGTTTCCAGACGCGTATCGGTGAAGCCGATGGTGGCACCCTCTCACCTTGTCTCGTTTCCTACGGCCTGACCTCGAAGCCTGTCGAGGAAGGCTGTGGTTACGGCGGTGGTTCCGATCTTTATCGAGGTCTCTAGCTGCCTGTTGCTGCCTCCAAACTTGCTGCCGCTCTACATCTCCAGCAGTCACACCAGCACCACCACCCGCACCACCACCGCCACCGCCACCGCCAGCAGCGGTGGCTGCAACACCGACAGCATTGCTCGTTCTTCGCCAGGGGTGGGACACCCCTCGAGCAACTTCCCACATGTTGGCGCGCAGGTACTATTACTGTGTCAAATCGCGGCCACCATCAAAGTGCACAGCAAAAAATGACCACCTATCCAGTCCGAGGTATGTTCTGTGGGTGGTACTTCTTCGTGCAACTCCGCCGTGGACGCACGGCAGCAGCACAACAGCACGTTGGGCGAGAGCCGAGAGCGAACGGGGTCAGGTCTGGTCAGGCAGGGTGGAGAACAATCGCGCCGCATTAGAACGTCGTTTTATATATCCTGAAGAGGCGTTTACATGCAGGGGCTCAGACGGCGCCAGTTTATGTGTGCTTTCCGTGCTGCTGGCTGGTTGCACGCAATCTGCAAGCAGCAGCAGCACTGCCTGTTTTCCG
Organism: Nereocystis luetkeana; assembly: GCA_031213475.1. Lineage (NCBI taxonomy): Eukaryota > Phaeophyceae > Laminariales > Laminariaceae > Nereocystis > Nereocystis luetkeana. Next base: position 5,830 of record JARUPZ010000042.1, on the reverse strand, counting down.
CGCTGCACGTATCGCAGCAGGGGAAGGAGAGAACGACCGAACCATGTCCGATGCGGCCATGAAAGTGGACCCTGATTTCTACAACCGCAGGTTGCTAGAGTCGGACGCAAACGGCCTGGAACAATCTCGGAATGCATCCCTGCAGGGAGGAGGAGGAGGAGGAGGAGGAGGACCTGGTTCGATGGGGGGCTCGGCGCCTATCGGAATGATGGGGGGGGAGAGAGCCGGAGGGTACGACGGTGGCTACGTGGCGCCGGACTTGCCGGACTACCTCGTGCGGCAGCACTCGCTTTTGGGGTTATATCTATCCCTGAACCCAACGGATGAAGGTAGGTTATCTGCCGCAGCTTGCACGTGCAGGTGCTTCAAAAGGCAAGAAAAATGCAATTTGTCCGCATCATCCATCTGTCGTACTCGTACGCCCGAAGGGAGGACGAGGACGTGGTCAGACTCTGTGGTAGGACCGCGATGCAACAGCGCTTGTCTCCTCGTGACTACCTTCTCGTGGGATAGAGAGCTTCGCATTTAACCCTCTTGGAACTCAGGCATAGCGCCTAAAACTATGAGTCGGCACTTTATAATGAGGGTTGGGCTAGGCGAGTTTCATGTGCACCGCAGTCACTTACTGCCATAGTGGGCGCCCGCAGTTAAGAAACATAGGCTCAGATCGTCACGAACAATGAGAAATTGGGTTAAGAAACACAGCCCAACAGGAGTGGGACCGACGCTAAATCCTATACAATACGGTTAGATCAAGGTCGGGAAAAAAATAAGAATAGTGAGCCAGGACACCAAATTGACCTTCCTATAACGCCGGACGCCCGCTGCACAGCTATTAATTTTTTTGCAAGATGCCTTCATATTGCCAGGCATAAAATTTGACCCACACGCTGGGTCTCTTATTTTGAGAGAGGGTACGTTCCACAGTAACTTTATTCGGTATAACGGCTCCCGAAATTTCTTGTTTTCTTGTAAATGTCAGCCTGGGTTTCTTATTTGGTGTCCTGGATTGCTGCACGCCCTGAAATAACAAAAGTAGGGACCACACTTTCGAGATCGCCTTATAATGAATGCCGTAAAATCGTACATAACGGGTACCGCCGTTGGGGTATGAATAGTACCTGGTACGTATCATACAAGGTGCATGGGAACGCACATCTTCGACCGACCGCGGTACAGCAGCAGTATGTACGAGTACAATCTCCGAAAAGAAGGAAAACAGGACAAGGTGGCGACTTTCTTTGTTGGTTTGTTTCAACCAATCGAGACATACGAACGATGCCCACGCCAGCAATAGTGCGCTGCTGCTGCTGCTGCTGCTGCTGCTGCTCATGCTGCTGCTGTGGAGCTGCTGAAGGTAAACATTCACCAGTAATTCCTGTGCATTCGGCAGTACATCCGCGCAACGCAGAGTTGTACATCATACGAGTACCAAGGTGCAACTGTAGTTAGTACCTGGTAGGTATTATATACCAGGTATGTAGTAGCACCCAGCAGTATGCCACGCATGCGCCAAGAGACCGCGACCGAATGAGAGGCGGCCCACCGACTTGGCGTTCGTTTCCCGTACGTGTACCTCTCTGGACGGAAACACCTTCAATAAGACCGTGCACTTACCCTTTTAGGACCGCAGTCCCGCGTATGAGACAAACCACTCAAGTTCTAAGCAGTTTGTCCCCCAAACGGGACTGCAGTTCTAAAAGGGGTTTCAAGTGGCGTATGTATTGCCGCCTACGCAGAGTACCTGGTAGTCAACACGTGAGCTAGCACACACCCTTTACTTTTCTTGTCGCCGCAGATCCCTCCCTGGATACTATTAATAATCATCCCCGCCTTGCGGCCTTCTGTTTCACAAGCCGACACCCCTCAAGGGGCAAGAGGCAACAGGGGTATATGATTTTCGGAGCCGATATGTTTCTCATCCATGGGGGGCATACCCATACACAGTGGATAATGGCTTTGGGGCGATCTCGTTGAGACACTTTTTCCCCTTTTTTAGACGCATCGCCAGTCGGTGTTTGCACTGCCTGTCTTCGTTGCGGAGAGGATCAGGTTGGAGAATCGTCCGACTGGGTGTGTTGTCTTGCGTGTTGCATCTCACGGATACCGGGGAAAAGGCGCTATTAGTCCGCGAAGGCGAAACGCCTCGTCGAGCTATGTGTATTGAATATTATTAAAAGTATGCATATATAATATTAGTATGCAAATAATCGAACCGGTGTTGCTCAGCAAAGGGAGTTTAGCGGAGGGAGCAGTAAGTTAGTTGGGTCGAAAACCATGCTACACAGCAGTAAGTAGCAGCTGCATGCACCTGGTACGCCGTACTGATTGTCGTGTAGGTGTGATCTGCTCACGCCAACAGCAGGAGATCGCGGCGGCCGAAAGAGAGACGTGCGCCGGCCGGACGTTCGCTGGTCGCTCTTGGGCGAAGCGAATCGATCGATCGTCAACCCGAGACCACCTGTGCTTCGAGCAGAGTCGAGGCTAGGCTAGCAAGAGGAGGAGGAGGAGGTTAGCCCTGGAGGCTGTAAAGTGGATCGAAAACGGCACAGCTACTGTGCACCGTACTGCTCAAGAGCAGGACTTGAAGAGATGGCCGGTACTCACCGACTGGTGGGGGGTGGTGCGCAACCGGCAGCGGGCGGTTTGGTCGGGGGGGGGGGGGGGGGGGGGGGGGGGTCCCATCGGCGCAGTCTGGGTACTCGACGTTCACTCAAGGATAAAAAACACGCACACACAGCAGCAACAGCAGCAGCAGCAGCAGCAGCCGATTTCGCTGCAGAAGTTATGAGAGGAATGCGTACTTCAGACTACGAACATCGTATTCCCCCCCGTGTATTTTTGACGTTTTATTTTTTTACAGAGCGCTCCCTTCGATCTTCGCTCTTTTCATAACGCTCGGGGGTCGGGACGGAAGCTTGTAGTGGTTGTGGTTGTTGGTGGCGGTGGTGTTGGTGTCTGTGTCTCCACAGTATACAATGAACAAGAGTTATTCCTAGTCGGCGACATCCAGCACACCCAGTTTTCCCTTTCCTAGCGATTATCCGTCCGTATCATACTGACTATCCACCTCTTTTCTCCTGAACCCTCGCCCCTCGCCTCACGGGCGGTTCTTGGTAGGATGCAGCTCACTCTTCCCGCGACTCGCCCAACGCATCACGTTTTGCTTCGCTCTTCGTGCAAGCAACGCCTGCCTGGTCGGCGGAAACCCCGACGTGCTCCGTTCCGGCATTGTAGGGATGCGAGGGTCTATGGTCATACGACTACGACTACGGCCATGCATGATCTGGCTACCCCCCCCCCCCCCGTTGCCTCCCCCGCCCCCTTCTCCCCCTTCCCGACACGCGCGCATGTCCTTTCATGTTCCGCCCCCCCCCCCCCCCCCCCCCCCCCCCCCCCGCCTCTGACACATACACCGTCCCTCGCGCTCTCCTCCCTGTCTCCCCCCCCTTCTTATCCGCCTCTTGGCCATTAAATTTTTGCATATATTAGCTGACGCAGAGAGAAACTGGGGCTTTCCCCAGCAGCAACGCTCCGCGATCGCTGCCGTGACGGGGGTGGTGCCGCTCTTCCTCGCTCTCTTCTTGACAGGTCGGTGATGGTGCTGGCAGTGGTAGTTGTAGCGGTGGCAGCGGTAGTGGTGGTGGGTAGCGTCAGTAGTGGTAAATAGACAGACCTGCTCTAGCGAGGAGGGAGGCATATATTTGCGGTGATCAAAACCCACGATGCACCAAAAAAACATATATATATATATATATATATATATATATATACCCCTATGTCTACGCAGCATACTTGGTTCCCATTACTATGATATGATCCCCCGTAATCGTACACTAGTAGTAGGAGAAGTAGGATTACGGGGGGGCATAGTTAATAGGACCAAATATTATTAGTAAAAATGGTCAAATATACAGGTTTTTATGTATACCATAGGTCCTATTAACTATGGTCCCCCGTAATAGTAGTAGTAGTAGTAGTAGTAGTAGTAGTAGTAGTACTTGTAGTATTTGTAGTACTTGTAATACTTGTAGTAGTTGCAGTAGCAGTAGCAGCAGCAGTAGCAGCAGCAGCAGCAGTAGCAGGAGCAGTAGTAGTAGTAGTAGCAGTAGGAGGGGACAGGGGAGTACAGTGGGGTGCCCTTTTCGGACTGCAGTCCCGTTTTGGGGACAAACCACTCAGATCCCAAGTAGTTTGTCCCCAAAACGAGGCTGCGGTCCCAAAAGGGTTAGGATGCCCTTGGGACAGACCGGTTTTAGCGTACGTAGGCGTCATAATCATATACCTGGTACCTGGAAGGTTTTAGTACAGGCGTCACACGTCGTGACAAGGCGATCAAACCGCTCGCAACTCCGTATTCTCTTAACTCGGTCGCTCTTAAATCGGGTACCCCGCTGCTGTGGTACTATTTGTGGTATTGTTAGTGTTGGTGGTCTTTTGATAGTAGCGGTGGTGATGGTGGGGGCAGTGCTGGTAGTATTTATGGTGCTGTTATTGGTAGGCGATACGAGTCAAGCGGCGTGGTGCGGGCCGTTTTCCAATGAAGTACCCTGGTGTGTGCCATGCTTCACGGTATATCGATATTGTGTTCCGATACATTTGACATCGGCGGTGACGCTTCGATTTGTCCAATGGTATATCGGTTGTATCGATTTGTGGGTGGTATCGATGTATCGAATGCTATCGATGCTATCGGTGATGTCGGCGCTATATCGATGATGTAGATTTATCGATGCTATCATTAGCGTTGATGAGATCGATGCCTTGGATGATGTCGACCCTATCGATCGTGTCGATGTAAATCTTCATCATATGACTACATATCGACGACTCTTCCTCATATGATTACATACCGACAACTCTTCATGCATGATCAAATATCGGTGCTTCTATGCCGGTCATTGTGCTCTGTTTATGTGGACGATATATCGAGAAGCCCGGTCTAATCGACATCGCCGTCCCCACGATCCATCGGCCCCTGTGTCCCCCACGCCTCCCTCGCCCTTACTACGGTGCGCCTTCGTGCCACCCCACCCACCCACCCCTGAGTACCCCCCCCCCCCTCCCCCAAACCGCCTGCTTTTTTCAGGTGGCTGGCTCTGGAAGGTTTGCATGATCGGGGTCGCCACCACCGCCTCCAGAGTGGGCGTCATTTTCGTTTTGAACAGGGTGAGGACGAGCGAGCGGCCTTAGCGGCCACGGCGTCGTTTTGAAATAACCGCGACGATATTACACGCCTGGTAAATACGGCGGATCGCCCCCCCCCCCCCCCCCCCCCCCCCCACGATAGATAGGCACGTACTATACTATTGTATCACTGCGGGGGACCATAGTAAGTAGGACCTACGGTGCACACAAAAACCTATATATTTCATATTTTTACCAACAATATCCCCCGTAATACTACTGTGTGACATGCCGTCCGCGTAACACGTGTGATGAGATAGATTAATACGCCCCTTTGGGCGGAACTCCCATCACATCGACAGTGACAGTGTAACCTCCGAGCGAATCGTCTACGGAAACAAATTTCGACGATATATTTTTCCGCGCTTGGGACATGTAGACCACGATAGATCATGATCTATCTATCTAGAGCAGTAGATCGTTCTGGTTCTTCACCTGCCGATGTGAGATGGGTTGTGCAGGTTGCGCATAAAGTGGTACAGATCCACCCCAGGAAGCATGGGCTATATTATATACCAGGCAGATTTTACGGGGCCCACCAGGTAACGTTTTGAGGCTGTTTCATATGCGGTTCGGTTTTTGAACTTCAGATTTCGACCCGATCGCTTTTTCAGATGTGAACTTGGCAGATCGAAACAGCCTT
>JARUPZ010000041.1:340000-415729 GCA_031213475.1 Nereocystis luetkeana | reverse complement strand
ACCCTAACCCTAACCCTAACCCTAACCCTAACCCTAACCCTAACCCTAACCCTAACCCTAACCCTAACCCTAACCCTAACCCTAACCCTAACCCTAACCCTAACCCTAACCCTAACCCTAACCCTAACCCTAACCCTAACCCTAACCCTAACCCTAACCCTAACCCTAACCCTAACCCTAACCCTAACCCTAACCCTTAACCCCTAACCCTAACCCTAACCCTAACCCTAACCCTAACCCTAACCCTAACCCTAACCCTAACCCTAACCCTAACCCTAACCCTAACCTAACCCTAACCCTAACCCTAACCCTAACCCTAACCCTAACCCTAACCCTAACCCTAACCCTAACCCTAACCCTAACCCTAACCCTAACCCTAACCCTAACCCTAACCCTAACCCTAACCCTAACCTAACCCTAACCCTAACCCTAACCCTAACCCTAACCCTAACCCTAACCCTAACCCTAACCCTAACCCTAACCCTAACCCTAACCCTAACCCTAACCCTAACCCTAACCCTAACCCTAACCCTAACCCTAACCCTAACCCTAACCCTAACCCTAACCCTAACCCTAACCCTAACCCTAACCCTAACCCTAACCCTAACCCTAACCCTAACCCTAACCCTAACCTAACCCTAACCCTAACCCCTAACCCTAACCCTAACCCTAACCCTAACCCTAACCCTAACCCTAACCCTAACCCTAACCCTAACCCTAACCCTAACCCTAACCCTAACCCTAACCCTAACCCTAACCCTAACCTAACCCTAACCCTAACCCTAACCCTAACCCTAACCCTAACCCTAACCCTAACCCTAACCCTAACCCTAACCCTAACCCTAACCCTACCCTAACCCTAACCCTAACCCTAACCCTAACCCTAACCCTAACCCTAACCCTAACCCTAACCCTAACCCTAACCCTAACCCTAACCCTAACCCTAACCCTAACCCTAACCCTAACCCTAACCCTAACCCTAACCCTAACCCTAACCCTAACCCTAACCCTAACCCTAACCCTAACCCTAACCCTAACCCTAACCCTAACCCTAACCCTAACCCTAACCCTAACCCTAACCCTAACCCTAACCCTAACCCTAACCCTAACCCTAACCCTAACCCTAACCCTAACCCTAACCCTAACCCTAACCCTAACCCTAACCCTAACCCTAACCCTAACCCTAACCCTAACCCTAACCCTAACCCTAACCCTAACCCTAACCCTAACCCTAACCCTAACCCTAACCCTAACCCTAACCCTAACCCTAACCCTAACCCTAACCCTAACCCTAACCCTAACCCTAACCCTAACCCTAACCCTAACCCTAACCCTAACCCTAACCCTAACCCTAACCCTAACCCTAACCCTAACCCTAACCCTAACCCTAACCCTAACCCTAACCCTAACCCTAACCCTAACCCTAACCCTAACCCTAACCCTAACCCTAACCCTAACCCTAACCCTAACCCTAACCCTAACCCTAACCCTAACCCTAACCCTAACCCTAACCCTAACCCTAACCCTAACCCTAACCCTAACCCTAACCCTAACCCTAACCCTAACCCTAACCCTAACCCTAACCCTAACCCTAACCCTAACCCTAACCCTAACCCTAACCCTAACCCTAACCCTAACCCTAACCCTAACCCTAACCCTAACCCTAACCCTAACCCTAACCCTAACCCTAACCCTAACCCTAACCCTAACCCTAACCCTAACCCTAACCCTAACCCTAACCCTAACCCTAACCCTAACCCTAACCCTAACCCTAACCCTAACCCTAACCCTAACCCTAACCCTAACCCTAACCCTAACCCTAACCCTAACCCTAACCCTAACCCTAACCCTAACCCTAACCCTAACCCTAACCCTAACCCTAACCCTAACCCTAACCCTAACCCTAACCCTAACCCTAACCCTAACCCTAACCCTAACCCTAACCCTAACCCTAACCCTAACCCTAACCCTAACCCTAACCCTAACCCTAACCCTAACCCTAACCCTAACCCTAACCCTAACCCTAACCCTAACCCTAACCCTAACCCTAACCCTAACCCTAACCCTAACCCTAACCCTAACCCTAACCCTAACCCTAACCCTAACCCTAACCCTAACCCTAACCCTAACCCTAACCCTAACCCTAACCCTAACCCTAACCCTAACCCTAACCCTAACCCTAACCCTAACCCTAACCCTAACCCTAACCCTAACCCTAACCCTAACCCTAACCCTAACCCTAACCCTAACCCTAACCCTAACCCTAACCCTAACCCTAACCCTAACCCTAACCCTAACCCTAACCCTAACCCTAACCCTAACCCTAACCCTAACCCTAACCCTAACCCTAACCCTAACCCTAACCCTAACCCTAACCCTAACCCTAACCCTAACCCTAACCCTAACCCTAACCCTAACCCTAACCCTAACCCTAACCCTAACCCTAACCCTAACCCTAACCCTAACCCTAACCCTAACCCTAACCCTAACCCTAACCCTAACCCTAACCCTAACCCTAACCCTAACCCTAACCCTAACCCTAACCCTAACCCTAACCCTAACCCTAACCCTAACCCTAACCCTAACCCTAACCCTAACCCTAACCCTAACCCTAACCCTAACCCTAACCCTAACCCTAACCCTAACCCTAACCCTAACCCTAACCCTAACCCTAACCCTAACCCTAACCCTAACCCTAACCCTAACCCTAACCCTAACCCTAACCCTAACCCTAACCCTAACCCTAACCCTAACCCTAACCCTAACCCTAACCCTAACCCTAACCCTAACCCTAACCCTAACCCTAACCCTAACCCTAACCCTAACCCTAACCCTAACCCTAACCCTAACCCTAACCCTAACCCTAACCCTAACCCTAACCCTAACCCTAACCCTAACCCTAACCCTAACCCTAACCCTAACCCTAACCCTAACCCTAACCCTAACCCTAACCCTAACCCTAACCCTAACCCTAACCCTAACCCTAACCCTAACCCTAACCCTAACCCTAACCCTAACCCTAACCCTAACCCTAACCCTAACCCTAACCCTAACCCTAACCCTAACCCTAACCCTAACCCTAACCCTAACCCTAACCCTAACCCTAACCCTAACCCTAACCCTAACCCTAACCCTAACCCTAACCCTAACCCTAACCCTAACCCTAACCCTAACCCTAACCCTAACCCTAACCCTAACCCTAACCCTAACCCTAACCCTAACCCTAACCCTAACCCTAACCCTAACCCTAACCCTAACCCTAACCCTAACCCTAACCCTAACCCTAACCCTAACCCTAACCCTAACCCTAACCCTAACCCTAACCCTAACCCTAACCCTAACCCTAACCCTAACCCTAACCCTAACCCTAACCCTAACCCTAACCCTAACCCTAACCCTAACCCTAACCCTAACCCTAACCCTAACCCTAACCCTAACCCTAACCCTAACCCTAACCCTAACCCTAACCCTAACCCTAACCCTAACCCTAACCCTAACCCTAACCCTAACCCTAACCCTAACCCTAACCCTAACCCTAACCCTAACCCTAACCCTAACCCTAACCCTAACCCTAACCCTAACCCTAACCCTAACCCTAACCCTAACCCTAACCCTAACCCTAACCCTAACCCTAACCCTAACCCTAACCCTAACCCTAACCCTAACCCTAACCCTAACCCTAACCCTAACCCTAACCCTAACCCTAACCCTAACCCTAACCCTAACCCTAACCCTAACCCTAACCCTAACCCTAACCCTAACCCTAACCCTAACCCTAACCCTAACCCTAACCCTAACCCTAACCCTAACCCTAACCCTAACCCTAACCCTAACCCTAACCCTAACCCTAACCCTAACCCTAACCCTAACCCTAACCCTAACCCTAACCCTAACCCTAACCCTAACCCTAACCCTAACCCTAACCCTAACCCTAACCCTAACCCTAACCCTAACCCTAACCCTAACCCTAACCCTAACCCTAACCCTAACCCTAACCCTAACCCTAACCCTAACCCTAACCCTAACCCTAACCCTAACCCTAACCCTAACCCTAACCCTAACCCTAACCCTAACCCTAACCCTAACCCTAACCCTAACCCTAACCCTAACCCTAACCCTAACCCTAACCCTAACCCTAACCCTAACCCTAACCCTAACCCTAACCCTAACCCTAACCCTAACCCTAACCCTAACCCTAACCCTAACCCTAACCCTAACCCTAACCCTAACCCTAACCCTAACCCTAACCCTAACCCTAACCCTAACCCTAACCCTAACCCTAACCCTAACCCTAACCCTAACCCTAACCCTAACCCTAACCCTAACCCTAACCCTAACCCTAACCCTAACCCTAACCCTAACCCTAACCCTAACCCTAACCCTAACCCTAACCCTAACCCTAACCCTAACCCTAACCCTAACCCTAACCCTAACCCTAACCCTAACCCTAACCCTAACCCTAACCCTAACCCTAACCCTAACCCTAACCCTAACCCTAACCCTAACCCTAACCCTAACCCTAACCCTAACCCTAACCCTAACCCTAACCCTAACCCTAACCCTAACCCTAACCCTAACCCTAACCCTAACCCTAACCCTAACCCTAACCCTAACCCTAACCCTAACCCTAACCCTAACCCTAACCCTAACCCTAACCCTAACCCTAACCCTAACCCTAACCCTAACCCTAACCCTAACCCTAACCCTAACCCTAACCCTAACCCTAACCCTAACCCTAACCCTAACCCTAACCCTAACCCTAACCCTAACCCTAACCCTAACCCTAACCCTAACCCTAACCCTAACCCTAACCCTAACCCTAACCCTAACCCTAACCCTAACCCTAACCCTAACCCTAACCCTAACCCTAACCCTAACCCTAACCCTAACCCTAACCCTAACCCTAACCCTAACCCTAACCCTAACCCTAACCCTAACCCTAACCCTAACCCTAACCCTAACCCTAACCCTAACCCTAACCCTAACCCTAACCCTAACCCTAACCCTAACCCTAACCCTAACCCTAACCCTAACCCTAACCCTAACCCTAACCCTAACCCTAACCCTAACCCTAACCCTAACCCTAACCCTAACCCTAACCCTAACCCTAACCCTAACCCTAACCCTAACCCTAACCCTAACCCTAACCCTAACCCTAACCCTAACCCTAACCCTAACCCTAACCCTAACCCTAACCCTAACCCTAACCCTAACCCTAACCCTAACCCTAACCCTAACCCTAACCCTAACCCTAACCCTAACCCTAACCCTAACCCTAACCCTAACCCTAACCCTAACCCTAACCCTAACCCTAACCCTAACCCTAACCCTAACCCTAACCCTAACCCTAACCCTAACCCTAACCCTAACCCTAACCCTAACCCTAACCCTAACCCTAACCCTAACCCTAACCCTAACCCTAACCCTAACCCTAACCCTAACCCTAACCCTAACCCTAACCCTAACCCTAACCCTAACCCTAACCCTAACCCTAACCCTAACCCTAACCCTAACCCTAACCCTAACCCTAACCCTAACCCTAACCCTAACCCTAACCCTAACCCTAACCCTAACCCTAACCCCTAACCCTAACCCTAACCCCTAACCCCTAACCCTAACCCTAACCCTAACCCTAACCCTAACCCTAACCCTAACCCCTAACCCTAACACTAACCCCTAACCCCTAACCCTAACCCTAATATATACCTGGTACCGTGGAATGATGCATGTCGATGGCCATTCTCGACGACCGCCGAAGCTCCTTTTGCCGCCAACAATAGGGACGCGGTTGTGTCCAACAATAACCATCGCCACCCACAATAAATTGTGAATCTGACATGCTTCATTTGAGGCACACAAAAACTCGAGTTAAGAAACGGAAAGCTGAGGACTTTCTTGTAAAGTTGACCGGCATCCGAAAAGAAAATGACTTACTTCATTTCAGTATGGGAGAAAAACACTCGGGTTAAGAAACAGAAAGCTGAAAATAATATTTTTGAATGTGCGGTTAATATTGATATCATGTGCAGGTAATACCTGGTATGGTATAAGACAACGCCAGGGTAATAAAGCGTTTTTCTCCCCGAAAAAAAACTAAAATAAAGGTGACCAGTATCCAAAATAATAGCTCTTACTTGGTTTCAGTATAGGACACAAAACTCGAGATGAGAAACGGAAAGATGAGAATTTTCAGCATACGGTGGTTTTAGTTTGATGATCCACGTTTTATTCAAAGTGGAGTTATTATAGGACAACGTAAAGGTATCCAATCGGATCAATTTCCAAAACCCAGCGCACACAAGTTGACGGCAGTCACCAATATCCTGGTGCGCGAGTTCCTAGCGACATCTAAATATAATGTCTTTTGCAAAGCAGTGTGAGAGCGCATGTATGGTCTCCACGACATGATGACGTCGGTTCACATGACCACAAACATACAGAACATGATGTACCTGATACATATTTGGCAACTTGTCGCCCCGGTGGTTCAAGCGGAAAACCTCGAATTCTACTTGTTGTGTTTGAGTCCTGGGTTCGAGCCCCAGGTGGGTCGGACACTTGACTTTATTTGCAAAAAAAAAACAAAAAAACAATCGTTGAGAACGCCTTGCAGCGTGTGAAGGAAGGCTCATAACCTCGAGGGTCATGACCTGAAAGAATATTGCATGTTGAGGCTCTGTCTTCTATGAGAAGAGATGCAGAGGCGGCACCGAAGTGTCTGTGAAGATCACTTGTGATGAAGAAAGAAGATGGTTTGAAATTGGCGCTTAATTGGCCATTATAGAAGGAATCTTGATCTCAGAGATCAAGAGGAGAAGAGGAAAGGAGAAGAAGATAATAATCTGAAGGAAGGCTCATAACCTCGAGGCTCATAACCTGAAGGAAGGCTCATAACCTCGAGGGTCATGACCGGAAGGAATAATGCATGTTGAGGCTCTGTCTTCTATGAGAAGGGATGCAGAGGCGGCACCGAAGTGTCTGTGAAGATCACTTGTGATGAAGCAAGAAGATGGTTTGAAATTGGCGCTTAATTGGCCATTATAGAAGGAATCTTGATCTCAGAGATCAAGAGGAGAAGAGGAAAGGAGAAGAAGAGAGGAAAAGAAAGGAATGGGAAGGAAATGGAATGATCGTGGTGGGCGCTACTGCCATCACCTGATCACGAGACAATGCCCATGCTACGGGCAGTTTTATTCTACAGCAGCCCGTCAAGGTTCCGTGAACCGTTCCTAGCAATGTCCCTGCAACGTTCGATGTAGCGTACTCGTAACGTTCTATGGAACGTTACCTGCTACCTATTGTGGTAGACTAGCTACCCTGCGTTACGATCAGTATGATAGAGATAAGTTTAATACAGTGCGTCGGCAAGAAAGAACAAACTCAAGTCTCGCCGCATATCGTATTTCTCCGCATCTATCATAAGATACTCTTAGTAAGCTCGTGTGAAGTGACTGCACATCACAATAGATATGGATGTCAACGTCCATATGCTGACAGCGTTGGTAGGCACAATTCGATGCGAGTCGACGAGGGGAGAAAAGGCTGAAATCTTCTCGCGATAAAAATGAAGGCACGTACCGTAGCGGGAAGGGGGTAGAATAGCCTGCTATGTGACCCCGGATCTGAGTTACGAGTTGGAAGGAGAGAAAGAGAAGAAGATGTGCGAAGATAATAAATGGGATGAGCAAAAAAAAAAAAAAAACTCATTTTCATCGGAAAGGCAATTTTGAATTATTATTAGGAAAATCGGGTATGCGATTGTGTCCAACAGTAACCATCGCCATCCGCAATGGATTTTTGGACGAGCTTCCAAAATAGGCGATGGCTATCGATGGATAGGCTCTACAATCTGTTGTGGCCGGCAATGGCCATCGATGGACACCTCGCACAATCTGTTGGGGCGGGCAATGGCCATCGATAGACATACCGCATGATCTATTGTGGCCTGCAATGGCCATCGATTAACGCGGTTCACCACCTATTGTGTTTGGCAATGTCTATCGATCGACAATATCACCAGTTTAATGGCGCCGACAATATCTATCTATCGATGCATACCTTCCACAACATATTGTCACAGACAAAATACATCGATAGGTTCCCCCCCTCGTCTATTGTTGGAGCAATAGACTATTGTTGTGTCCATTGTCCATAGATAGTGTGGTCACTATTTTATTTGTGAAATTCTCCAGAAACAAAAAAAAGACGTCCGTTGAATTTCACGTATTTGGAAAAAAAATCAGGAAAATATGGAATATGGAAAAATTGCGCGAAAACGTATCGAAAGTATGGGAAAAAACTCTCCGATAACATAATAATGACCATAAGGAATCCGTAAAATATCGATAGGGTTAGGCATTATTACCTGACGAACGTCGTCGTAGGCCGTAATCGGTTACGGATGTGTCATCGCCTGACGAACGTCATCGTAGGAGGTATATGTATCTGTTGAGATCATTACAATTAGAATAACGAACTGGAGCGTTGGTACACTCACTTGTTTGTTCTACTTTTTTTGCTCATCATCATCAGCTTGTCTGCTGAGCTTAATAACTACCTGGTACTACTCTAATCAACCTTGGCCTGGAGTCGCCAATATCATCATATTTCTTCTATTATTATTCGAAGATTTCGCGCGAGTCTGCCCGACAGCAGCTCAAGCGTTTGCACCTCGATCAGTTCTGTGTCTTGACCGGTCATCGGCAAGCGAGACTAAGCGTACATCAGCTTCGAGCTGATACACGCTACTACTTCACACCAATCATTAAAAGGTTAGGAGCCTCTCATACTTCACACCAATCATCAATATAATCGCCGTAACCTTATTTTTGTTCCGATAATACATACATGGAGAAAACGAGAACTAACTTCGTATTGGGTTGTAATATCGCTTCGTCAGTTTTTGTTTTATTGTGTTGTGCACTTTCTCTCCCCTGTACTGATGTCATCTGTGTATCTCTTCTTGCTGTATTTGTCCCGTGTTTGGTATCGACGTACGTTTGGTATGCTAAACATTCTTCTCGTCGTGCATAGCAGATTGTGGCAAGAAAAACTGCTGCTTGCTGTTGTGGTACCTCGCTAGAACGACCAATCACCCCGGGCATGTGTACGATGTCCATGGGTGGGACGAATGGTCTGGTGTAAAGAAACACACGCTGATGAATGATGTGAGTGCTCCTTCTTCGCGGCACATCAAGCCTCAGCCGTCATTTTATTCATAATTGAAGTACACATACCACAAGGTTAGGGGTAGGCGGGGGTTGTTCGCGGACGGCGTAAATATGAGAGTAGGCCTTGCAATATCTCATATTCATACTGCGGTATCGCGCGGATGGGAGCACGAAAATCTGTCAATAACAGCGGTGAAAGGACTTTAAGTACAGTCGTTGAAGACAAATGAGTCAGATTTTTCATCAGCAACTAACTTTTAATACTGCATTTTTAGATTATCCCCGCAGTATTGTGGTCGGGGGTGGACTCGTGAATCTGGCTAATAACTCGATTTAGTACGTAGATAGATGGCGGTGGCGGACCGATCGCGGTGCTCTCACCTCCACCCGATGGATGCAATACACACCCAGGTTTTGGTTTGGAGGGTTCAGGTAGGTGCGTGTGGGACCAGATAGATAGGCGTGGGGTCAGAATGCCAATCGGGAGAGGGTACGTATCACGTTTTGGTCGTTTTAACTCTGTACTACTGCTGTAGATTGTTTTTTCATAATCCACGAATATCCCTTTGATCTTTCTGCGACACTGATCATTGGAGGACACGTCAATGAATGGGGTACACTAAATTGGGCACAAAATTGGGCACAAAATTAGGCACAAACCGGAGGGAAAACGGGAAAACAGGAACCGAGAAACTACTATTAATACATACAGCAATAGTCCACCATTTTTGCGACAGCACGTATCATCAGTTGTATCTCTTTAGCGTGGAAGGAAGGACCATTCATTCTGCTCCCGGCCGCAATCACAGAGCAGCGAGCGGTACCCCTCGGTTCTGCAAGCTACTGAACTGCAGTAGTACAGGCATCCACCAACACTCAACAACTCTTGAACGTAAGTGGCAAACCTATCGAACGTTATAAGCATCTCGAGCTAAATGATGTTTACCCAGCACACGTTCGGGTACTTGTTGGATGTACAGACTACGCGTTCCTGATGCGCACATCGTTCTTTCGGTCAACATAATAATATGATTGGTACTCACCCTCGATCAACTCTTTCTTGCCAAAGCGATGGGTCAAGTTTCCCTGCGCCCTGGCGCTTGAAACATAGCGGGTGACACTGCTGGAGTATCAGCGAGAGTTGTCTTATGGCCTTTCGTATTCATTCGTGAACTTGGCCGTGTAATGTCATAATTAATGCTGATCACTGGCTCTACCCTAAGAATCACTCTCGAAAACTCGTGGGTTTGTGGGGGAGATGGCAGCGCGCAGGTAAATTAAACCGGAAGAAGAGGGTTAGAGTATAAAATATCCAGATTGCCTCATATGGGATGGAGAAAGGAGCCACTACCAGGGTCCTGGACAGCAGCAGACCGATATACGGCCGCGAAAAGGAGCACGGTCGCGGCGGAATAACACCGTCGCTACGTATTTATTTGACGGAGTGGGTGCACTGCAGTAGACCTCTGACAGCGATTCAAAAGTTGAATAAACGCTGCAACAACAGCAGTAGTAGGAGTAGTTGTAATGTCCGTGGATAGCGGTGTAGGGGATTGAACTAAAACGAAGTACCACACTGCTGTACTCGTGAGTTGTTCCCTGATTACCGAGAGATATCGAAATCGATCTTGCTTTCGATTCTCGAACAACTCATCATCGAGATCGACAACTTCTGGTTGATGGTGGATTTAGCCCCCAGGTTAGGGGTAGGGTTTTTGGCTACGTACACTGCTTACGCCCTATCGTCCTTTCGTTTTCCGACTTCCGACACATTTTGTCATGATCCTGCCTTGAATGAGGTTGGAAGTCCGGTAATTACCTGGGTTCAGGCACTGGGATCGTATTTGTAGTACTTGGAAGGCATGTATTAGGTAGAAAACCAGGGTTGTTTACCCAGCGAGGCACGAGCTTGGCCTTAGTCTCCGCTTGCACGACAGGAGTAAAGCTGCTAGCTGCTCTTCTGCCATCTCTAAGCAAACAACACACGTGAGTACCAACGAGTACCGACTTAATAGGCAAACCTGTCAAGGGGTACAAGGTGTCCCGCCTGCTCATCTTCACCCCAAATAAATTTGTCCGGTCCCGGAGCCTGCATATCTTCCCTATACTCGACAAATAACTATAAACGACAGCAGAGGTACAGTAGTACAAGAGTGGTACGACCGTTTTACAATTCATTACCAATTTCACGCTGACCTCAACCCTTGATAATCGTTTTTCTAACAGCAGGTACTATTAATAAACCTCATATATATTATCTATAGCTATCCGTTTGACTTGTCTCTCTGAAGCCATCAGTTTTCGATCATACTATTGGACCAAATATATACTACAGGAGGAGTACAGCAGAAACCGATAGAATATGGTAAGGTATTATAATATAGACTGTAGAGCATACACACAATAATTATATACTTATTGGCTACGGGTAAAAGGGTGACCAATAGTTCAACTCAGATCAGCTCTACAAACGGTTACAGTAGTACGCGACTTTCCCGAATTACCGAGAAATAAACCCGGAATGTTTTCTGCGATTCTCGAGACGTCCACCGGGATCGAACACTCCCTACGTTTGTATTAGTATAGCGTTCCTCGTCGCTGAGTAGTAAGGAGGCTTTGCGAAAACATTCACCCCCAATTATCTCCGCATTTTTTATTTCTCGGCGTATTTCTCTTCAAACGTATTACAAGCGAATAGTACTTTTCATTTTCGACGGCGCTAAACAAACAGGTACCACTTTCGAATTTCTGAACCCCCGCCGTAATAAAACCCAAAACAATTATTTATTTTGCCATCCGACAATGTGCAGCATGATCTTCAACATGGATCACTCATAACTTTCCCGAAAGAAGAAAACATCGGAAACAAGAGGAAACCCATGCCCCAAATGTAGTTCGGTTTTTATCTCACCGGGTTGCCAAGAAAAAAGTGTCAACGAATGCAAAGGAGAGCTACCGATCGCACGAAAAACGTCTTGTCAGCCGCCCATCCAAAAGAACCGAGAGTCGCGGCATCTATCTGCGCGCACACAGAAGTGTTCCAAAGGGTAACCACCCGAACTGCGTTTCTGGGTTCCCTCCTTTGATCTACAAATAAATTTGTTTCAACTTTTTTTAGTAATCACTTTCCTTTTTTTCCAGACATAACCATTTTAGAACCGCAGTCCCTTTTCGGTGACAGCCCACTCAAACAATTGTCAAGTACGTTGTCCCCAAAACGGGGCGGTGGTCCTAAAGGGGTCAACTCGTAGGAGGTTTTACCCTCGGCAGTGCTCTTCTGGACAAGCCGTGGTCTCAGTTGTAGCGTCTGTCCCCCCCGGTACGCCCCTGCATTTCTTGTCGCTGATAGGGTTCAGCATTCCAACTGCTCGTTGGTTTTCATCGAATGTGCGTAGCTAACTCACGGTTTTGCGTTTTCCGCTCATCAATTCCGATGCAAGAAAAAGTCCTTACGGGTAACACTCGGTGGGGCTTGAACCCACGAAATTGGTCTTAGTAGGCACGCTGACCACCTACTAAGCCCCTGGGGACACGCCACCAGGTCATCATACCAATTAATTGAGAATTTAGAAAAAAAACACGTCAGATGCGAGTTCAACCGATCGGTCGACACTCATATTTTTTGCAATAATTATATCTGTGTGATAACCTTTCACGCGTTTTCCATTTTTTCCTCACGATTGACTACTGGCCGGTGTCCCCTGGATGCTGCCAGGGTCGACGAGCCGATAACACTTATAGGTTCGATTTCCAATTGCTTCCGGCCAGTGCCATTTCGTGCACTGAAACAGCCCTTACTTACTTCCCACCTGAGGGCCGGGATACACAACACACTCGAACGCTCGTTTATTTAGTAGCTCACACTCGAGGAGGGCCGGGGCACACAAGACACTGGAAAGTTTGTATGATACACGTCGTCCTATTGATAGGTACTCCCTGTAAATAAATGTTGCAGCAGGTAGGTCTTGACGTACTTTTGAGTACGTGCTTGGTTAATCTGAATATCGCACATACATGTTTTCTTCACCTCTTCTGCTCTAGACACACGAAAACTCACATTGTGCATTTGGAATTGAGGGTGGGAAAAAAACTCTATTTTCGCAACGAAAATAAAGGAGTAACGCATTCTTCATGTTTGTATCAAAATAAATCGAAGAATATTTTGCTTCTCTTTGGCGAGTTGAGCTCTCGTCATATAGCGCAAATGGATATAGCGGGAGGGGTCTCCGTCTCTGCCCTAAAGGACAAAGCAGAATGAGGAATTCGAGCGACGGACGATTGCGAAAAGTAAACTGCTGTGCAGCCTACTGCATGCAGCAGCAGTAGTCTACGAAGTCTACACGATCTGGTCCCAGCAATAATAACATTCAGCAACATCCGTAACAACACAATCCGAATTTTCGTGGTGACTTGAAAAAAAACACACAGAGCGTTCGTAAGGAAGGGGGTCTCAAAGTCGTCGAACAAATATGAGAACATGGTAAGATGTACCGAGTACTGTATTATGTCTGGAGAACGCGAAGAGGAAGAAAAAGGAGAAAAAAAGGTTTTTGCCAAAATCAGGTATACCTGGCCACTTTTCGGCCAAAGTCAGTTACATGCTAAAAACAAGTATAAAACACACCCCAGGAGCACTGTTATTGGCCAGGCTGGCATAGTGACTGATTTTGGCTCAAAAACGCCAAGAAGGTATACCTGCGTTTTCTACTATATATGTCTATTATTGGTACCAGGTAGCTTTCAACTGAAATTGGCCACCTTAAACTAATCAGAGGGGCCTTACGTACGCTGTTTTTTTCTCTCCGTACGCGTCTAACCCTAACCCTTCTTCTGTATTAACGTATGCACTCTGTACTCGAACGTCGCACGTAAAAGTACGTCCGTACCTAGTAAGCATTTATACATGCATACATGCGTACGCTGGATTCACTTTTTCTTCTTGGGGGTGTGCGACGTGCTTCAGTTGTTAAGTAGTAATAGTTGATGTGATGTGTACCCTGTTGTGTTTTATGTGGTCGTAGCCGTCTATACAGCACCATGGTATTTGTCTGCACCACCCCGCGTCGAGGTGGTCCCGGGTCTGGTTCGCCAAGATAATGCCGGTTCCGCGAGGACGATGTAGAAGCTTTAAAGCTGGGGGGGTGCGCCAGAAAGAGTAAATATACTCTTGGCGCTTCAGCCGTGGCGAAACAAACGAAGCCTCTATTAATAGTGACTCTCTGCAGGTCCAAGTGGCGCCCGTGCCTAAAAAAAGCATAACAATTCAGTTTTGGAGGCCATGTGGCACGCTTACTGTTTTAGGCGCATTTTTTTTACCGGACTTTCAGGGACAGAACACCGTTCGTGGCGCGCATGTTTTACTTGGTTTTAGTATGTACCTGATTTTGGCCCAAACGGATCAGATGTACCCGATTTTGGCATTTGCCCAAAACAACATTGAGGAGCGGTTTTAGCACTGCAGTCATGACGCACAACCCTGCCAAACAAAGGTCGTTTTTCAACTCTCGAAAACCAAGGTGCAAAAGCGCGAAGAAGCGACGTCATGGTTGTTGCTGGGACCAGCTCGTACAATATCGAAAAAACTGACAACGGGCACGTATACAACACCGAGTGTGTTGTACGAGTTTCGAGCATGGACTGATGCCTGTGTGTGTTCTCCACATTAAACCATTATTTCCTCATTTCATGCATGCCTGTGGCGGTCTGTCACACATAATATCGAGCGGAAGAAGGAGCGGGAGCTTGCCGCTACTAGGGTATATGAATATAAAACCGCGGCAGTGGTTTTACTCCTTCTCTGCTCTCTGCTGTGTGTGGTGGGTGGGGTAGGCAGAAAAACAGGATTTTGCGTCGTACCAGGTGCATGCAGTTCTTTGGGGTCAAAGAAACACCATCCGGCGATGCCAAATAATACGGAACGATATATAAATGTTTTCGTCCCATGATTGTTGTGGCAAATAACAACCGTCAGGCCACACATGGAAAGCGTGTATTTTGTGGTCTATAACAGAGGAGAACCGTTGAAGATACTCCGTGCAAAGTACATCATATATGGCGAGCATCTCATCTTCGAAAAAGAACATAATATAGTACCTGCAGTAATTAATTGCAATTGTTCCACACCTACCTCGGATAACGCAACACTTACTTGCCAGGTACTGGTAACGTTTTATGCTGTGAGATGTTAGGCATCAACGAAACAAAAACATATCACCACGTTGTTAAAATAATAAACGTTAACTGCTTTTTTTGGGATATTTTGTGATAACGTACGCGTAGTGTTAATAATGTGCTTTGATATTGGCGGGCAATCGCGTAACCTTATGTTTGTCAGAGAGTGTTTCCTTTTGATCCCATATTTGACCGCAGTACATATATATACGTATGAGTGTGATATGGTGTTAGGGTATGTATGGAGCCCATAGCGAGTAACACTATAATATGTTTTGTTAGTGTGTTAGATAGCGGAAAAGCCCTGGTGGATAATAACCTGCTGGGGTTACAGATGGACGACATATAGACGGGGTTTCCAATTGTGTAAGCATTTTTAGCGGAGATTCTCCCTTAGTATACCCTGTTATGATATTTCAATTTTATGGAGGCGTGGCTTACGGGGAATGCGATTTTAACCTTCCCCTCCGGGATTAATTTGTAGGCGTCCCCTACTGGAATCTCGGCGAAATTGGATAACAAGGCTACATTATACGCTACTTCGCGACATCTATGTACCACTATAACTAACACAGGTAATACATGCTAAACCTCGGGAAGACCCACAAATAATAACGTCGCAACGCAATAAAACATTAGAACCAAATTGGCCCCAACGGATTATCAGTAGCAAAATGTTAGGCCCGGATTGGTTATCATGATAACACAGCAGTAAGTAAGTACCGATACGTTAAAATTGGATATTTACTGTGACAGTAATAATACCGTAGGTAACATGATGATGCTAGGGACAACTCCGCATTTAAGCTAACATCCTAACATAAATGTTGCGTATCGGCCGGCTATGACTGTAACGTTGCTAACGTATGTCAAGGCCACGCTGGCACCCAAGCGTCTCCTGGTTCCCGGGTTTCCTGGGTCTCTCTGCGAAATCTCTAGTTAGTTTGTGATCGGAACAGAAAGCATCGCTATCTTACCACACTCTGCGGTTATTAGAAGTTCGGCTGGTTCGTGCTTACCGGAGAGCGGTGGTGACTTGGTAGAGGTTCATCATAGTAGCTGGTGTTTCTCTCGAGATTCATCCCCCGCAGATTCTCAACAAACAGAAAGAAGTCCTCACCCCGACCAAGATGTATGTGTGCTCCAGTGAGTGGTCGAAATTGGTCGACATTTATTTATTTGGGTTAGGACGAGACAAAAAACAACCCCCAACTAACTGAAAGTTAGCACGTCACTCACTTACTTGCTTGCGGACAGCTACAACTCGTCACAGGAAACTACAGCCCGCGAAATTGAGGGATGTTCATGAGGGGGTCTGTGAGGGCGTCGGGTGCGCCAGACAGCAGTCAGTCGTAGGCAGCGAGAAACGACTTACGAGGTGTTTTCGTGCATTCGAAGTTGCGAGCGGGTAGCACAAAAGCTCGCATAATAAACGCTGATTTATGATTTTAATTTTACGGAAGGGGGCATAAATAACACAACAATAATCGCTACATCGCCGATGAAGAAATAAATGCCTTTCACTATAATAGAAGAAGGTGGCCACTTGGGTACATTGCGGGACGTTGTGGTGAAGCCACAACCTTAGCACGTTGCGGCGGCAGGGAAAGCGTATACCGCAACGCGTGCGTAACGTACCAAAAAATCACCTCGATTGTGAGACGTCCTGCCGTGAAGTTTGAATACCGTGCGAAGTAGTGTCGATAGATTTATTTGTGGATGTTCTCACAACGATATTGTTTGAGTTTTTTTTCCTTCAACACATTGGTCGCCCCGGTGGTTCAGGTGGTTAACCTCGAATTCTACTTGTGTTTTGAGTCCTGGGTTCGAGCCCCAGGTGGGTCGGACATTTGACTTTATTTATTTGCAAAACAAAAAAAAAAAAAAACAATTATTGTTGAGAGCGCCTTGCAGCGTGGGTAGGCACAACAATTCGATGCGAGTCGACGAGGACAGAAAAAGGCTGAAATTTTCTCGCTATACAAATGAAGGCACGTACCGTAGCGGGAAGGGGGTATAAGAGCCTGCTATGTGGCCCCGGATCTGAGTTACGAGTTTGAAGGAGAGAGAGAAGAAGATGTGGAAGATAATAAATAAATGGGATGAATGAGCAAAAAAAAACAAGATTTTTTTTTTTGTCATATATATGACACATTTATTTCGCGATTAACTATACTATATACCGTGTGTATATATATATATGTTGTTGTATACCAAATAAATGTATTACCGAAACAATATAACAAATAATACTGAACGAAATAAATCTGGGGCTTGTGGAGGGGTACGGAATCGTTGGCATATTCGAGGAGAAGGGAGGTGGGGAAGAGGCGCATGAAGTTGACAATTTGGGTGGAGTTAAACTACCAGGTACGAAATAATTGCCGTCTACCATAGTCTCTCCATTGATGATGTTATTTGCATCGTACAGAGGTGAGTTTGTGTCGATCGCATTGTTTATCACAATATGTACCAGGTATAGTTATATTTTGGGCTATTTTTCGTTTGTTGCAGAATAGACGCGGAATTCATGAAAAAAGTATGAAAATAGCACAAAACGTTCTTCTTCCCCGAACGTTACGGTACGTGCCCAAGTTTCCCATGATTTTTGCTTAACTTTGACGTCCGTTTCAGCTGGTTTTTGCGTTTGGAGCATGTGTTCGCATAGTGTGTCGGTTTTGTGCAGTGTAAATCAGCGAGTGAGACCAAAATAGGTAAATACACAAGAAAAATATAAACCAGGTACGTACTTACCTGGTATACATTATTGACCATACAAGTAAGTCGTGAGTTGGTGTTGTGTTGCGGGCGTATGCACTGCACCATGTTTGTTGCCTTCTTTCTCCAATTTAATTACTACATGGTATCGTTTTTCATTTTGTGATTTTTTTCTCGATTGTACTTACTTCGAGTTCTGTTGTACTAGAAAAGTACTACAGCCGTAACAAAAACACAGCACTTTGACCTGGTACGTTTCCCAACCTGAGTAAATCCTGCACACCCTGTATAACTTTAACTAATAACTAACTTGGTTAGTTGTTTGCCGAACAACTACCCGCTAGTTGTCTGCAAACAACTAGTTGCCCACGATTCTTGACGAATAGTTGTCTACAGGCAACTAGGTGCGCACGATTCTGAACCACAGACTACTACTTGCGCACGATTCTGAACTAATAGTTAGTTGTCTACAGGCAACTAGTTGCCTACGATTCTGAACCAATAGTTGTAACAGGCAACTAGTTGCCTACGATTCTGGTCGGATAGTTGTCTACAGGCAACTAGTTGCGCACGATTCTGAACCAATAGTTGTCTGCAGGCAATTAGTTGCGCACGATTCTGAACGAATAGTTATAGTTGACTTCAGCGATGCTGGTCGCATGATGACTTCATCAAGGAGCACCACCGACTCCAAGTACGTGGAGATGATCTTTTTTCTCCACGGCAACCTGGACCTCATTCCCGAGGACATTCCAGAGCTGCCAACCGACGGGAACAACAGCGCGGAAAACAAGATACCCTGGCGGTTGGCCAACCCTATGCCGGAGCTGGAGGGGCTAGCCGGCAGCTTCGAGCCGATGGACCTCACCGAGGAGGACGGCAGCGAGGAGTGTCTATAGAATAGAGCCAGGGAGCACGGTGACACGAAAGGGTGCTGGGGCCGGGGTTGACTGCTGTACTGTAGCTACGTTCCAGCCGCATTTCGTATTTCGATGTTTCTGTTTTGGGCTCGGCAGTGACGAGGATAAGGATATGGATTATTATTGTTGTCCTAGTTGGTACGCGCCATATGCTAACAACGAGAGTACCCGTTTCGTGTTTGCATTTTGTTTTCCTGTCTGTTTGGCGGCGATGGCAAAAGCAAGCATCAGGTCATTCTGGGATTACTGCTGTAGTGTGGATGGTTGTTCTGGAGATCGCTCCCGCGTAGCAGAGGGGTCGTGGCCATCAACCCATTTGGACGTGATGCATATTAATTAATCAAAGCAACAGCACTGAACTACACGTCGACCTTTGAACTGTCATGTTTGCGCGTAGAATGATAATGTGTGCGTCCGGCCTTTCTACACAACATGGCATATTATATACATGCGTCTGCCACCTGTCCTGCACAGATACGACCCCACACTACCATTACATACTGCTGTTTCGTCTTCATACTTTACAACTAAGTCAACTTACGAGTAGTTAGTTCTTGCCAGACAACTACCCGCTAGTTGTCTGCAGGCAACTAGTTGCCTACGATTCTGGACGGATAGTTGTCTGCAGACAACTAGTTGCGCACGATTCTGAACCAATAGTTGTCTACTGACAACTAGTTGCCAACGATTCTGGACGGATAGTTGTCTGCAGACAACTAGTTGCGCACGATTCCGAACCAATAGTTGTCTACAGACAACTAGTTGCCTATGATTCTGGACGGATAGTTGTCTGCAGGCAACTAACTAGTTGCACACGATTCTGGACGAACAGCTGTCTGGCAAACAACCTCCAACTAACATAGTTATACAGGGTGTTAAATTGTGAAGCATAAACTCGACAATCCGGGGACGTTGTGAATGTTCACGTTGGGCAATGATCGACCTTGAGAATTGTGGCTCAATCAAGGTGTTTTTACTGAAGATCCACCAGAGTACGCTCTCAAGGTACTCCAGTGGCGACCTGTCTGTGTGCTGTTCTCCAGGTGGATGATATATATGTTTGTTGCGGAGTCGCCGTCGAAAATGCTGCTAGGCGCAAAACTACGTCCCCACCATGGGTAGTAAGTTATTGGGCCCACAAAAGTGCAAAAAGGGGCTCAGGATTCTTGTAGGTTTGCGTCAATCATTCTACAACCGCGAAATACGGATCTTGGTTGCGAATCCCTCACTCTAATCCCAAGTGGTATATATATTATGTTACCGAAACGCCTACTCGCGGGTATTTGACGACACCTTCCTGAGCGTAATAGCGCCCCCTTATTAAAAGTTTCGTTTTCCGGCCCTATAGCAATCAGACGGGGGGTCATGTTATGCTAGCAGTGTGTTTTTAGTAACGTAATGGTAGGTGTTAGTGCTGACCAGCACATGCATGGCAACGTTATGTTTGGGTGTTATGTGTAACGCTCCTCCGAGGGATAACGCAATGTTAGTGTGTCACCACGTCTAACGCTGCGTAGTCAGTAACATCATGTTATCATGGTAATAGGAAATCTACGGATATCGATCTGGCCATGTTAGGGTGATAACGTACGTGCATGGTCAAGTCCTAACAACATTGTGGTACAGTGTTCGTACAGGCACCGTGTTACAGTGTTCGTACAAGCATCATTCACGGCGTAACATGATGTAGCACCAATGCTGGACGAGATCGAGTAGAAACACAACGTTAAGGAGTGTGCACGTTCGTGGGTTGCCAGTTAACACTGTGTTACGGCGTTAACGTGTTTACTCCTCCAGTGCTAACACTTAGTTCGCAAGTGGCGACGCGCCTACGTTAGGCCCCAAAACGTAGATAGGTGTTATCGGAGTGTTACGTGATCCGAGGTGTGAAACCTTCAAACAAAATAATAGCACGGTCTTCACATAGATAGAGCGTACCGCTCGAAAACATTGGCCCTCCTTTTGTATAACAGCATCACGTCTCCGATGTTCCAGCCCCCCTCTTGTAGATACTCCCCTCGGGAGTGTACAAGTAGTGTACCAGGTATGTAATATTGAATGCAATGGTCCAAGGTATCATCAGTATCTGTGGTTACCCTGTGTCGGGGATACGCATCATGTGCATAAGTATCAGTAGCATCATGTCACGCATTCCCTCTGCGTTCGATTGCAGCAACACAGCAAGAATGGCCTGTGTGTACTTCATGTGTTGAGATATGGCGTAGCACGCTGTAGTTTATTATGTCCAGTAGACACACATCAAGTGGATACTGCCTTCTGGTAGTCCGTGTGAGTAGGACGATTTCTAGAACAACTGTTACAGTGTCTAGAACAGTTTCTAGAGCAGTTTCTGAAACAAATTCTAGAAAACCTTCTATTAATAGAACAGTTAGTTGCAGACTTTGTGGAATAGTTCCAGAAGATCTAGAAATTGTGGTGTGAATCGTTCCAGAACCGGCAGTTGGTTCCAGAGGACAATATCTTGGATTCTGGAACATTTCTAGCCCAGTCGTTGAGTGTTCTAGACGTCTTCGTTGGAAAGGTGGGCGGAGCGCGCCCTCGCCCCCTTCGTCTTCACTCCACTTCTACGCCAGCAAAACCTGACCCGGGAGTCTGTCAGTAATCAGACATATTTCTTTGTTTCCTCGTTCCGAGATACACACTGAGCTGCATCTGCACTCGAGTGTAGCCTCTGTGCAGTAGACTGCTGTATCAGCACAGAGCCTACGAAGCGACCGCAGCACACAGCACACATCCACTGCTGCTGAGACGCTTCTCAGCGAGACCTGGCACATTGTGCGCAATCAACCAACTAATGACCAAAGTCTACGACACGATTTATTAAGACCATCGGCATACTCTACTGACGCGTACCGGGTAGTAATCTTACTCGACGCATATTATGGGTACCTCACATTCTCCATACCCCTAAGAAATTATTCTGAAGTCGTACGTTGATTTTTTGAACTCCTTCCAAAAACATTCCATGCACACCGGAAACTCCTACTACTCGTATATCGCACATAGCCTAAAAAATGCCCCAACATCCCTAAAACAAAACAGAGAGTGAAAAATTAAATCCCAAAGTATAACATGCACAAAATCACGGTCAAAACGGAACGCCTCAGAGTGCAATCGTTTGATGAGAAAATAGGCATACTGCTCTGCCAAACGAACGTGTTAAGCTCAAACTCCTCGTGAGGCACATGCCCCAGATATTTGCGTCCTACGAAGAGGAAAACGATACTCAGGCACCACCGCCCAAACATTTCTCAACCAGAGACAGATCTTCAGTCAGTAGTCTTACGGGCGTAGTCGGCATCCACGTATGATCTCACCCCAACCGAAATCCTTCTATATCTGCGATGAAAAAAGTGTCCGTCGTGTTACCGAGTATATATACGCTAATATCTCTGCCCAGCTCGGTAGAAAAAACAAACATTATTCCCATGGTTGATAGTAGAATGTCGTGATAACATTCTGACTTCAGAACCCCTCGACCACAAGAAAATAAGATCAAAAACTGAAGTCGGAACCCACAAACCAAAAACATCAGCGGTCAATACCAGGTACGACACCACAGGTACAAAATAAGCTCCATAGGCAAGGAAACAAGAAGACATCGTAGTTGCCGTTGTAGCGTGTGCCCTTACAGTAAGTACAAGAATGCTTGATTTATTAATAGCATTGTAAACTCCCGAAATATGCTCCACCCAAAACAATTTTTTAGGCCCTTGATATATACTAGGAGAAACGTCATCTTTCAAGCATACCCCAGGTCATATGACATGATAATCTGCAATAACCGATACCAGGTACGTGACATCTTACAGCTAGCTGTTGATACCGTTGAGATATATTCTGACATGGCGCTTCAGAAGTCGTAGTACAAAAACCAGAATGCTAAATATCACGTACCTGTATAAGCATATCACTTAAGGGCCCGCGTCGGCCGTCATACACCCAAGCTATATCATTTTGGAATTTAATGCCGTATTTGGAGGATTTATGTTACGTTTGACGAACCCTCGGAGGCGATCGCCATAGGGTCCGCGGAGACGATCGCCATGGGGGACATATTAATGCTCGAATAAGCTTGGCCGCCGCTCCGGCCCAGGTCTGCTCTCTCCTGTATCACCCGCTCTTCCGGTACGAACGCTGCTGCTGTAGTTGGGAAGATCGGACGTTGGTTTCATTCTAGGCCAAAACTTCTCTGTATAGGTGGCTGGCACAGGCGGTCCAAACGAGAAACGAGCTCGCAACGGAGAGTTGGCCGAAAGCCTGGTAATAGGGCGTGACTTTGAGCACAATGCCACACGGGAGAGGCGGAGCAGTAATCATCTGCCCCGAGATTCAACTTAAGCTCCAGGCAGCAATCATCGCCGGAATCGATTTACCGAATAAAGGTGACGCTGTCGGGAAGTGCTGACGACGTCGTTGTGTGTTGTTCATGAGTATTACGAAATTATGAGAATAATCGTAACAGGTACGTACCTGGTACGTATATGAAAGCTGGTACTTCTCTGTCAATAAATAAAAATACCGTTGACACACTCCTTTTATGCCCTAACGACTGTAGTTGTTATTAATAGTATATATTCCGGACAGGGAGGGTGGTGGTGCAGAAGGTCGTACTGAAGATAAAACAAAAAAACGCTTTTTAGATGAAAATGGATTTCCTCATGTATGTCCGTAATCTGATTAAACGTTTTTCCTGGGTCCCCAGACTATTGATAGGCACGTACGGCCCCTACCAAGACCAAAGACCCCGCCGTTCCGAAGGGAGGGGGGGGTGTACTATATAGGAGATACAAGGCGCTTCGCTCCGCGGGCGGCCTACGCCGCCCGCTACGCTCGCTCAGGAAGGGAAAAAGTACATCAAATTATGCGAAGCGAACAGAGGTCCACGATAGAGTTTAGTGTTTTCAAGGATCGGAATTGCAAACCGGCGACTTGATAATGCCAAGAGTCCCGCCGCCATGCTTCAGGAAAAAAGAGCTCCGAAGTCAGCTTGGATGGCACATATACGCTTCGCGTCGCGAATGTCGTACGTACGTACATACCCCAGGTAGGGTACTACTGTCTGTACTTGTTTTCTTCTTTCGATATGCTATGCTATGTCTATACTACGGGATGTACGGAGAAAGCGAAAGCACAGCACGGCACAGCAGCAAAAACAATGAAAATGAAACCGAAAATTCGGAAAGGGAAAAAAAATCCCCGTCCCCTCTCGTGTAAATTTTTTCCGTCTGAGTGGAACACCTGCCACCCGGTCGAAAAGAAGAAAAGAAAAAAATCGCACATTAGCTTCTCTCTCAGTCTCGTACGCCGCCCGCCCCTCTCGCGACCACCTCGCTACCGATTCGGTCCGGGTAAAGCTTTTATCACTCTCTGCCACGATCAGCCCCGTCGCCCACCTCGCGTGAAGCCCGGTGCTCACCGTGGCCGTCGTTCGCCAGCTCGATAACGTTGGTGTTCAAACTGCACACGTCCTCTTTCAACTTTAGCATGGTCGCAAAAATATGCACCGCTTGAATACTATCTTGCCCTCCCGAACGACCTTCATAACTCGTACATACTCTATCAACAATCATCAATCGAAGCCAGACAAAGCCCGTTCATGCATCCCTCGTGTCTCGAGGCACACGCGACGCCTGGCACGAAAGCAGCGACCGCGCTCCTTGCAACCCCCCCTCTATCCGCCAGCACCCGCTGACACCCGCGACGGTGCCGGGTCCTCCCGCGATGCCGTGCTCGGAGAACACGCACGCACACGAAACGAAAGAAGAAAAAAGGGAGAAAGGACCGAGAAAACAAAGAACTGCTGGAAAGGTCCGGCAAGTAATGAAAGGAGGCGGTTTGGAAGTGGGAGCTCTGAGAGGCCAGGGATGCACCAACCGAGCACGCTCAGGGATTATGATCTAAGTATGTAGTTCTATGTACTCTCGATATCATGCATGGCCATGTCCGTATGACCATAGACCCTCGCATCCCTACAATGCCGGGACGGAACATGTCGGGTTTCCACCGACCAGGCAGACATTGCTTGCACCAAGCGCGAAACGCCGTGAGGCGTCTGGCGAGTCGTATGAAGGGTGGGGTGTTATAAGGATTACCCGGGGCTGCGTATTTGATCGATATTTTACCCCTATAGCTCAGTAGGTAACACCTTCACATTTATTTGACGTCGTCCAGGTCACGGATTCGAACCCCTCATCGAATGTTTCTTTTTTTACAGAAACGCTTGCGCGTGCACACCTAAAAAACACATCTCCCTGGTTGCCCAGGAAATAAAACGAAGCGGGTAGGTCAGCGTACGGACGTATACGGTTCCGACGTCCCAAAGACCCCGCCCTTCAGAGCGGGGGAAAGTGTTATAAGGATTACCCGGGGCTGGGTAATCGATCGATCTTTTACCCCTGTAGCTCAGTAGGTAACATCTTCACATACAGGGGGGGGTATTGTAAGGCTTTCAGGTTGGGATGTAATTGATTGACTTTTACCAGTAGCCCAACGGACTAAGACCTAGCATACGTACGATAAAGACTCCAGTGATGGCCGAAATGATGCTACAGTATTCTGCTGTAGATCAGGATGTTGTTGTAGTATGTACCTGGTATATATACCAGGAATATATTCACCAGGTACTATATATTAACCAGCCTGGGCTAGGTAGACTACTACAGCCGCTGTACGACTAGTCTACAAACAGCAGTAGTACTGGTACGAGTAGACCACAGCCATATATATATGGTATAAAACAGAGGTGTAGACTCTACCGTGTACCAGTACCACAAGATGGCAAGTACTACGGATTGGTATGCCCGTGTACGATGCAAAATAGCACACACACCTACCTGGAATGAATTTCGACCGCTTATTATCTCGATAACAAGGCTAGAGAACACACGACAAATAAATGTACACTCTGTGGATAAATTTCGACTACCACGTAGATATCATCATCGATATGGTTGGGCACTGGCTGACTCAGCTAGTCGCGATTGAGCTGTGGTCAAAATCAATCAGTATACTAGGTTACAGCTGATATGGGATCCCCTCTCCCCCATTGCGGCATTTTGGTCTGTAACAATCGTCCCCTCGTCACACCTACCTGGCAGGGGTTATCGCCTGCCTTCCAGATGAATGAGCGCCTCGCTCCTTCTTTCAAAAGACATCTGGCGAGGCAAGCACAACTAATAATACTAGAAATTATAACTTATAACATCGTCAAGCACCTCGTGTGAGCAACCAGAGTAGAGCCAAAGCGTCAACCTGCTGGCAGTAATCGGTCCCAAGGTTCATACTGCCTCACACTTAACAATGGCGTCGTCTGCAAGACATGGGCCGTTCGTCGTGAATTCGAGTCTCACGCCCACCATGAAAACTATTTTTATAGAGGGGTGAAATTCCTCATTGAATTGTCAACAATCTGATAAAACACTCTTTCCGGGTCCCCAACGATTGTTAAAACTACGAACTAGGCACGTACGTTGAAGGAATAATGCATGTGCCCAGGCTTTGTCTCTGAAGAGAAATGGCAGAGGTGGCAACGAAGTGTCTGTAAAGATCACTTGCGATGAAGAAAGAACATGGTTTGAAATTGGCGCTTCAGTGGCCATTATAGAAGGGATCTTGATGTCAGAGGTCAAGAGGTAGGAGAAGAGGAAAGGAGAAGGAGTGTAGTAGAATGAGGAGTGGAGAGTGGAGTGAAATTTGAGAAAATTGGGCCGTGTTGTCCAGTATAATACGTGTGTACGTACTACTACTCGTACTAACTCGTATGACTACAGAGTAGTACCTAGTATATATAGGCAAAATCAAAGAATAAAACAAATCGTGGTGTGATTACCAGCGATATATACCCTAGAAAATAAAGCGCTAACCCGTCTGCTGTGTCCAACGCGCCTCCTGAATGGATGCCTAAAGCAAAAAAGTAGAAAACTGTAGACGCTACATAGCGTTCATTCAGCGAAAAAAGGAAGATGCGTAGAAATATGGTTTGTGCATGTACGTATTAAATAGTACGTACTCGAAATACGTACAGATAGTACAGCAATAATAGACTACTACTGTGGGGATAATCCTGTCGCAAAAGATACTCGTGGTGCTGTTCTGTTGACCAGCGAGTTATCCTAGAAAAGAAAACGTAAGAAAGTATCGATGTCTTGTACGCGCGCTTCAATGGATACTAGGGCAACTACAATAATACGTAGTCGTAAAAGATCGGACCAAAATCGAAAAGAAACTGTGGGCGTCAACGTACTGAATAGTTTAGTACATGCAGCATGTTTTGAGCGTGTATGTATGATACGTGCTCGAAATAAAGCTATGCAAATGTAAACCTTCCCCACAAAAAAAAGCAAAATAAGAAAAACAGTAAGAAGTAACCTGGCGCGTATTGCTGGAGGTTCTTCTACTTCATGGCGCAGTGCTGCGTCGTAGTTGGTGTTGCTGCTCGTGATGATCTTCATGTTCAGAAAGTAGAAGAGAGCAGAACGGAGTCGCTTGGAGAAATGGTTGATGTTGAACTCGAAGTCGCTGCGATGAACAGGACGCCAACACCCCACCTTGAGACCGTAGAGATGAAGCGGTAGTGGTCGTACAGGTAGTAGACCTATATCGCGAAGTAGTCGTGGTAGTCCCTGCAGTAGTCGAAGGAGCTCATGCAGGAGATGCAGCTGAGCGGTGCACCTCCATCGCTCGCTGTGGATGACGTATAGTTTGCGACGTTGAATGGGCCGTTTTGTTGATCGTAGCTGAATTGATGGCTAGTGCCATGTTTGCTCCTCAGCTGTAAAACAATGTACCTGGTACGCACTATTGTCGTGTGGATTCGTCCGGTGCAGGTTACACAAAGAGTGCTTGTGTGCAAGGAAAATCAATTTCCTCGTCATATTCATGCGCGCTGAGCAATTTTGAACTCGATAACTAACCTGGAGTTGTGCAGTGTGAGCAGATAATTGCTACGGCTACTCGTACATACACACATAGACGCCCTTTCGCTATGAGCGAGAACCCGCTACGAAGGAGTATTGTGCGAGTAATATTTCCGAGTCTAAAATCGTGCCCCCCGCTTGAAGCGTGAAAGCCGTTGCTGGAAAAGGATACCCCGTATAGGCGTGAAAGCCCCGTATAGGTAGGAAGTGGTTCTCCCGATACTATGCTGAGTAGCCGATTCGTCAAAGACCTGGCTGCGTGTATTAAAGCGCGTGTAGGTCTTGAACAATGCACTTGAAGAAGTGACTTTACCGTAGTTCGCGCTCGATGGCGTGAAAACTGGCTTGAAACTAACTTTTAACGTAGAAAAAGTCTTTGCGGCGTTCTTCGTACTTTTTTCATACGTACCTGCAGCATTGGCCCCTGGTATTTCTACTTCTTCTAGGACAGCCAGTTCCTGCGGCTTCTACAGCAGTACCTACAACGTTTCTTCCAGTACTACAACAACACTACCCTGAGCAAACATCTGGCAGCATCAACGTGGTCTACGCAACGCACGAGGCAGCGTCTCCATGATCGAACCAACGCCCGCATATCTATCAACGGACGTACGGGGGGATCAGAGATCGAGAGTTTCCGACGGCAACTTCTTCACAGCAATTAATCCAACTATCGCTTTTCGAAACGCATACCCACAGGACCTTGAACCACGTCCAGCCGAGCCAACTCATCATTATCATCGGAGCTGCATGGACTATCATCGTCACCAGCATCACAACTCCACTCCTCCCCTCTCCACTCTCCACTCTTTCTCCTTTCCTCTTCTCCTCTTGATCTCTGAGGTCAAGATTCCTTCTACAATGGCCACTTAAGCGCCAAATCATCTTATTTATTCATCACAAGTGATATTCACAGACACTTCGGTGCCGCCTCTGCATCTCTTCTCATAAAAGACAGAGCCTCGACACGCACCATTCCTTCATACGTAGGCGGAATACCAAGGACCCCGCTGTTTCGAAGGGGGGAGAGTGTTTTAAGGCTTAGATCGGATACGCGATTGGTAACCCTTTTACAAGTAGCCCAAAGGACTAAGACCTTAACACAGCAATATACTGGCCGGGGGTGGTTGCGGTCGTCGACACGGAAAAATATCACGAAGTGTTTTAAAAGCGTTCTCGATTCAGGGGTCTTTACTTGCCGGCTAGGAGGCAGCTCAATACCAACCCATACTGGTACTACTCCGCCTCATACCCACTCGTGGCCTTCGTATGGGCCTATTCTTTGCTTGCACCCACCACAACCCGCAACTCTACGGAACTGGTCTGACCTGCGGCCATGTTGGCCCCCACATGCTGCTTGTAATGCTCCTGGTCCATGCTAGCTTCTTCTCTCGTCTCCGTTGTTCGACAGGGCAGGTGTTGAGGACGTAAGATGGGTCTCAGAGTGTTTGGACTGCTCTAGTCCAGGGAAAAACTTGTGTGACCATCTGCGCTCCATTCCGTCTGAGGTTTGACTTCATGGAGGCATCTTTCCCTTGGTACCTGTCATTTTTTTATCATCGGCCCCTATTTTTAGGTTGACTGACAGCTCGGTACGGATCCTGTATTTGCTTCGCATGTCAGCCTACCTGGCAATTCTTTTCAAGGCAACCCCTTCGCTCGGCTTTAATCCAGTGTCTATCGGGCCTCTCGTCGTCTATCTAAGCAATGCCCTGTTGCATCGAACCGCTATTATACCAGAAGAACGCTAAAATAATGCATCCACCGTGTGGCGATGATGTGGCGACTTTATGAAAAACTGAAGAAAGGTGTTAGCTCCCTCTTTCCTTTTTCTTCTCTCTCTCTTCGCTCTCCTCTTTCTTCCCGGAACGCATTTGATGGGTTTACTCTAATGTGGCGTGTTTCTTGGAAGTACAAAGATAAAACCAGGTTGCTACTGCCAGTAGATTCCTACTGCCGGTAGATAACTACGGCAAGTACATGCTCTGCCAGTGCCCAGCCCAAATCATCGAAGCATCGTTCGGCGTTCACACTCTCCCCGATGTCTAAAAAATCAGTTTGGAAAAATTGCACAGAGGGGTATAGGTGGTATATCTATTACAGATACAAGGGCTCCGCATGGATGGATGCCTGCCGGCACCCATGCTCCGGATAGGGAAATATAGTTCAGTGCCAATTCGTGATTATTTTTGGTACGCAACACAAATGAATGGTTCGATCTGAGTACGAGCGGTATCAGGTCAATGCCAAGTGGTGCAGGAAGAAGGCAATGCCGAGTTTCAGTTCTCAGTTTATGTATCTGTCTTATTCTTCCCGTATTATTGTAGACCAACTTTTACGCCTTTTAGTTTGGGACGTTATTTCGGGGGGTTTACAGCGATCTCTGAAGCCGAAAAGTCAGAACCGTCTACTATGGGGCAGGGAAAAAACGATATTTGTTCTATCAGGAATTAGCTCAGTTCGGGGAGGTTTCTCACATTTCTCATAACTGAGATGACTTGGATTTTGTGTACTATAGTATTGCTGCCCTTTGTCTCAAGTACCCCATACCCGCGCCGAAGTATCACACCTATCTACGGCGAGCTGTCTCTACTGCCAACGGCGCTTGTGCAGGAGAGAGGCCCTTTCCTTTTCACATGAAAGCGATAGCACCAGTAGCACCAGTAGCAGCAGCTCCACAACAGCACCACTGCTGCTACTGCTGCTGCTGTGTGCAGCCGCAGCCGCAACACCAGGAGCATGACCACAGAAGAGGCAGCAGCAGCATCGCAGCACACAACATAGTTACGGTGGTAATCCAAGGATCTGAGGGGTTTCCAAAAGTCGACACGGCATGTAGGCAAAGGGGATACTGCGAATAAAACTGGGATACTATGGGGATGTGGCAGACGGTCACAGCCTTTCCCCGCCCGTTCAGCTTCTTATAGTAGCTCGTCCAGTTGCCGGCAGTGTACTCATACTCCTGAAGAGTACCGACCGAGACAACTAGGAGATGGCTCAGACGTACAATCCGCACGCTGTGAGGAACAACGGGAATGCAGGTGGCAGTTTATTGCAACGAACGATATAGGCATGCGCGTGTGCATGAGTGTCTAACGGCATAATATTATGGCCCTGTTTGTTAAGAGAACGAAATAATACATGATGTTTTGGAGTGTGAGTATATTATTCGAGCAGCCTTTCAAGGAGCATAAGTTATATCGGCCGGAGAGTCCGGCGATACTGCACCGTGTATCTCCAATCTCTTCAGTAGATACCTGGCATCTGGATATGATTTTTTCAAAGTGGAAAACGTCTGCTGTGAGTACGAACGATTGAGTGGTTGAAACTCAACTTTGGAAGCTGCGTGACACATCTGACACGCTCATCGGGCGCGCTTGTCATGGGTATTCGGTTTTGCTTGGTACATATTCAAAGTAGAACACCTCTGAACTACTATCCTGCTGCTGCGCTGTAGTAGTACTCGTATCTCAATGCGCCTCCAGAGACCAGGCCTTGTAACAGTAGACAATCCGAGCAGGTAGGACCACGTACGATATCCTCCGATGCGATTGGTCGGCTTTTCTTATCGAATTCACAACACTCGGGCGAATTAATGCTACTTCCCAACAACCTCCGTTCAATTCGACCGGCGTGAACAAAGCTGTGCACGTGCATATTCGAAGTAGAACACCGCTGAACTACTGTACCTGGTACAGCTGTAGTGGAACTCGTATTTCAATGCGCCTCCAGAGACCAGACCTTGCAGCAGCAATAGACAGTCGGAGCATGTACGGCCACCTTGTACGATATCATCTTATGTGATTGGTTGGTTTATCCTATTGAACTCACAACACTGGGCCGAATTCATACTCTCCAACAACCTTCATCCATTCCACCGGCGAAAACGCATGACGTGTCGGATTATATAACACCAAATCACCGAGCTATCCAAAGATCTGGTACCAGGAACGGAGCGATACCCCGAGAAGGCGCGTGTAGTCGATCCGCGAAGAGAGAGGGGCAAGGGAAGGCAGACCGATTATGGCTAAACCGAGGGGGTCGAACAGGCCGAATCTGGTACCAAGAACGGGGCGATACCCCGAGAAGGCGCGTGTAGTCGACCCGCGAGAAGAGAGGGGCGAGGGAAGGATCGAGTAAGGTCCGTTCCTAACGAACCGAAAAAAAAACACGATTCGTGACTTTTTGGCATGCCAAAATATCGCGATCCGTGACTTTTCAGTTCTTCTGAAAATACAAAAAAGGCCGAAAAACGTCATGTTTCGTGATATTTTCAAAATTTAATGGTAAAAATTCCGATATTTCAAACCTTACGGTTTTTGCGGGTGGAGCCAACTCTAGCGAGTGGGGCACGGCCAGGCCAAGCCGGGCCGACCGCGCCTGGCCCGGCCCGTGGTATATTCGAATCACGGGCCGAAGCCTGACCCAGCCTGTGAGATTCCTATTTCATCGACCGTCGGCCACGCCCGGTTCGCGACGTCCTGTCTCGCAGGGCGTCTCTGTTCGGCCTGGTCTGTGACATCCTCAGGTCACTTTCGCGTTTCTCTTCAAGCTGTGGCTCCTCCTCCTCGAAATTTGGAGGCCACAACCTGCTCGTTAGCCCGCGCTCAGCGGTGTCTTTGGGTAGCCGCCCGTTGTCCACAAGCGGCGTACGAAGCAGAGTCTGCCATGCCCCTACACCGACCTTCCGATACCGTTGGTGCACGTTGGTTGCGTAGTGCCTTAATCAGGCGTGATTGGAGACACGAAAAATGTCACGAAACGTGATTTTGTTTTTTGGGGGGAAAAGCTAAACAATTGGCGTCATGAATCGTGATTTTTTTTTATCGTGATTCACGACAAAAAAATCACGATTCACGACAAAAAGATCACGAATCGTGATTTCATTTGTTCGTTAGGAACGGCCCTAAGGCAAGACCGTCGGACAGGCCGATGACAGCCCGCAAAAACAAGGGAGTCGGGAGAAAGCGGAAGCATCAGCAAGGCCGAGGGATCGAACCTCGGAGAGAAAAGACCTAAGATCGAGCCTGTCACAATAAGCCCCTCGCGGAGCTACAACAGCGAAACGAATCTCCAGGACCGAAGAAAACAGTAACTTTGTGTCTCCTCGCCCCAGCAAAGATCCTTCGAGTTCGGGATCGCCGCGCTCGTCGATGTCGCGAGACTCCGAGATGCGCGCACAGGAGAACACCCGTCAGAGCCCAGCGAACGCGACCCTCGAGAAAAACAGTCGAGAAACCAAGCACGAAGCCAGGAAAGCAAAGGCGTCTGGAATCCAGCCTACATGCCGCGCGGAATCGGAAGCGCATGGTTCGCTCGCAGGCGTCGCGAATCGTTGTTTTATGTACAGAATCGGCGAGAACCGGAAAAAGTCACATAAACGAGTGAAGCGGAAATCTGGCCCAAGACAACAGACAGGTGTGGCACGGACATCAGGCAGCATCGGATGACGAACGCGCGTTCACGCATCTCTTGTGGCCGCGACCTCGTGGCACCCAGCCACTAGCCTCTAAGTTAGAGTCGCCTTGGCCTTTCGCAGTCTTACCAGGTGTAACAAGCTCGGTGTGGTAGCTGAGAGAAAGAAGAAAAAAACAATCCTGTCCGAGAATCGGCTGTATACTGCGTGCAGCTTGCTGTACTGCAGCAGAAACCATTCTGCTGCTGCTGTGTAGAGTTCGTAGCTAGACGTTGCTGTCTGGATCTGGAGTACGTACACGGAACCCAGCAAAGTACAGCAGGGGTCCCATGCATGTTCATATCCACGACACTGGTTGGGCTCGTTATGAGCGGCGGCTGTGCTGCTGTCTGCTCTGTGTGGGGAACCCCCGCCGCGACACCCCGCCGTTGTCGTTCACCTATGTTGTTGTGCTGATTGCTGTGGTCGCAGCACGCCACAAAGCACAAGCATTTTCGGCCCCAAGAACGTCCGGCAGCCTGCGGCGCGTTCGGGAAGTTGCGTTTAGGAGGTTGCGCTGCGGAGTGAAGCAATGCTTTCATCAAGAAAAAAAGAGCTCGGCCATTTTGATGAGGCAGCCTGCTTTGAGACCGCGTGGAAGTTGGGGACTCGTGCGTTGCGCTCATAGGCATACTAACCGGTAGTTGCTCACTTAAGATACCCAACCAGTCAGAAACCATGGACTTGAGAGTGGTAGCCCTACCTTGGGGTTGCTCAACAGATAGCAATATCTTAGGCTGTGCGATTTCCAAGCGACGGCTTTCGCCATCTCCCGGCTGTGAAGCCTGCCGCTCCCCCCCACCTAACAATCAACACAACGAACTACAGATACGACCGTTTTGTCCACGTTTCATGGCCTTTTAACAAACCGACATGTTGTTAAACACCTCACCAATATACAGTGGCACATAAATATGAACTGATTTCCGAATGACTATAAAAACCTGTAGTTTGACTTGTCTCTGAAGCCACTTTTCGATTGTCCTATCCACCAAATAATATATACTACCTGATGAGCTACATATTAAGATACATACCTTATAGACTAGTGGTAGATGAGTAACCAATACTTCAACCCAAGGTGGGATGTAAAAATCATCCACCCCCCCTCTCGGAACAGTTGAGATGGTTGACGAATTTCCGTACACGGCCGCAAGACTTAAAGTGTCGACGTGCTTACTCAAACTTGGTCTCAATGCCCCCAACTCCTCGCGACCCAGACATTGGTTCCTGTAGTACGATATACACGCGAACGTTGCGGTAAATGACTCGTTAAAAGTGAGGGAAGAACCCATGCCCTGCCCATGCCCTGCCCATGACGTCAATACGAAGGTGTGTTGACGGTTGAAATGAAAACAATCACTCGACCCAGGGTTAAGCGGTGTGGCCACCTTCTACTACATCACAGTAGGTTGCGCGCATAAAACGTAAAACCACAAAGCCTGGAACGCCCACTACTAATAATATTGAAAATGCCGTGTGTTTCGTATTATCTACAACTACCAACCCTAACCCTAACCCTAACCCTAACCCGCTTGAATTATTTCCACCACGATAGCACGACTCCCACATCCCGACCGCCCCAGCATGTTCGAGACATCTTGCCATGACGCCTGCACTGCGAGTGTCCGCTCGTCCGCTTCCGATAACTACGCCATAACTCTGCAATGTATCACAACTAACTACGTCAGGTGTTCGTCCGTTCGGTATTTCAACAGTATGGCGTACGACATCCTGGTGATGATGATGGCTGGGTGGGCTATCTCCTTCGTGTCAGAAGCACAATCAGCCCCATGTCCAGCGACTACTGTTTCCGTAAATGTGACGTCAATAGCCGACGTTCAGGACCTTAGTGACGCGTTAACCTGTACGGGGGAGAGTATGTTTAACGTCACGTGGTATCCAAGCATGACCCTTGCGCAGACGATAAACGTGGCGAATAGGAAAGAGGTTAGTGTTACTGGGGTTGGTCATCCTATCATTCGTGGAGCGCTGGCCGACGGCAACGACTATGATATTTTCGCCGACGCTGGAGACGGGAACGGCACTGGAATATTCTCCGTGTCTAACGGGTCTACTCTCCGCCTAAACCACTTGGTGCTCGACGGAGGGAACGCGGAACACGGGGGGGCAGTTGGCCTGTTTTCGTCTAGCACCCTGTTTGTATCCAGTTGCACATTTGCAAACAACAATGCTTCGAAGGGAGGTGAGCGAACCGGCTTGCCAACTGATTTGCTATGCAAATACCCAGGGCTGAGCCCAAATCAGGTCTATAACACGCCCGGCGTCCTTAAAGAGCTCAACGCTGGGCCATGATATTTGAAAATATATGTTGAAATATATATATATATCTATATATATATTTGATAGAGTAGTCGCCGCGC
Organism: Nereocystis luetkeana; assembly: GCA_031213475.1. Lineage (NCBI taxonomy): Eukaryota > Phaeophyceae > Laminariales > Laminariaceae > Nereocystis > Nereocystis luetkeana. Next base: position 379,972 of record JARUPZ010000041.1, on the reverse strand, counting down.
CCGGACTACAGTAGACGGCCATAACACGAGAAGCGATCACCACGAGGGACTTTCCATCCGTTTGATGGAGACGGTGGTCGTTCGCTACTACACGACCAAGACCGGCACGGTCATTGCAAACAGTCAGCCATACAATCAAAGCATGAACCTAAGGGGTCCCGGGGCACAGTGTACAATAAAAATTGGTGCTTTCGAAGGAACTGGAACTCCAGCCGTAGTGTCATCGAAGGCAGCCTCGGTGACCGAGGTTCGTCGCAGAGGTTATCTTGGATCTGGTATTTCCACGAGCCCGACGTCACAATGCATGTGTCTGACAATACTGCTGTAAAACTTTTTTCTTTAGTTTTCATATATCTGTTAGGCATGCATGCTTTGGTACCTGCCCGGCTTTCGTTCGAACCTGGTCATGTTGATGTGGCGCCCGTGGCTTGTTATCTTTGAAACCTCTTTTGGTGCCTCCTCGGCATAATTTCGCCACTCGTTAAGCTCGCTTAGAACCCCCTTTCGTTTACAAGCAGGTGCCATATATGCCTCCACCTCGGGTATCTACGTCACCGGCGACACCTCGTTCAGTTTCAACTCAGCTCAATTTGGAGGTAAGACACGACCCGATCATTTCAAAGATCGAGCGGCGCTATACTACGAGATACACCATGTGATGCGGCAAGATGAACGGGTGTATTTAGGTACCCCAGCGCGGGCACAATTACAAGAGGGACATAATAACAACTAGCATGCGTATCGTGCAACGAGAGTACTAATTTTGTTCTGTGGAAAGTACCTGTCCTCACACCTGACCAGTCGGCTACCTCCTACAACCCTCTCTTGAAAGGGGGAAACAATACCATCCTTCTAGATAGAGGGTGGCGAAAACTTTGAAGCAGTATTTCAATAGAAAAACGTGTGCATTGCCCAAGAGAAGGTTAAAAACCACAGATCAACCTAGAGAGGGCGCGGGAAATTTTGCAAAACGCTAGAGGCGGATCGTTTGAGCTGCGAGCGCCCGGGAAATATTTTGTTTGTTTTGCGTTGGAGTCGACATTCAGGGTTAGAGTCAGCGATGGGGTTGGGGTAACCCTAACTAACCTGATTCTACGTGATCGCATGTAGCTCAGCGAAGTACTATAGTGCGCTACTGGTAGCACTCCGATGCACCACAAAGCTAAGTATGCTTCAAACCCCTATCGGTGTTTTTGAGAGTTAGCGTACGAGCGTACCGGCGTATATTTGCTCATGTCAGATTGTAATATCGTTGTCGTTTGCCTGTAGTTGCTATAGATATGCGTGAGAGCACGTCTACGAAATTCGAAGGCTACCACTACTTTGCCGTTGATAAGACCAGACCACGCGTGGGTAGGACTCCTAGCAACGCGTGTTTTAATACCGGTATTGTCGTCGCGCTGGGAAAAATCGTGAATAATTGTGTTTGGTTGAAGCTTTGTTGCATGCACGAATATCGGCCGAAACATGGGACGCCCGCAGCACCGACCGCCGAAACACGGATATTGCGCCCATGGCTCATGGGTGAGCTTTAAAGCATTCGCCTATTAAGAAGGGTTCTTCCGACTTTTTCATGTCCTCACGTGTAATATGGTGTATGAGTGGTACTTGTAACCGAACGTCGCCAGGTTCACCCATCAATGTGGCGTGGTTTAGTTATATAATACCCGAATCGTAATCCAGAGCTGGAGCGGACGTTAACGATGTTTCCCGATGAAAGACTCTTTCGGTATCTGTTTTTCTGCGTACATACATTGTCGAGTGCACACGTGGGGCTTTTGGGTTAGGGTAACCCTAACCCTAACCCTAACCCTAACCCTAACTTTTTGGTTTAGTGATACTAGTGATATGGCCACGGTTCCACCCTAAGGCGGTAAACCTTGCGCTGCTCGTAGTGTGGTGTGATGCACCATTCTGCGAGGAAACGTAAGGACCACCGTGCGGGGCGGCATCGACCAAGGGGGAGTCCGTTTTTGTCCCGGGGTTGTGGAATTGTGTATGTACTTCAAAGTATGCAACTATTTATCATGCGTAAACGGGGGCTTATCCTCCCCGGGTGCGGCGGAACCTCGACCATGAGCCCCAGTCTGATATTAAATCAGCCTGGCCAGTGGGGTTGGAATTTCCACACTATTCGGGGCGGTGTCGACTCGAGAGATGTCCGTTTTCGACTCCGGGTTGTTGGATTTATAGATGTACGCAACTATTTTCTATCTGGTGATGGTGCCTAACCCTTAGCCAACGGAGGTGGGGTTTCCACACTTTGCGTGGCGGTGTTGATTCGGGTTTTCGCTGTTTATTTCCGTGGCTGATTCAAGTAGGTGATATATTATGGGATTTTCGATCCGGGAATGTCTAGTCAGCACCATTTTCTAGAAAGACCCGGCGGCCTCTCGCATGGATTTTGTCAACCAATCAGTTGCCGGATTCTCACTTGGAATTCAAAACAGTAAGTCAGCGGCAAGGCTGGCTTGAGGGCTGGCGGAAGTGTCTCAGGTTCATGCCTCGGCTACGGCTCGGCACGGCATGGAACACGATGTTATGGCGCCTAGCCTCCCTACCCATGGGGTAGGGCGGGGCTGAAACGCTCTGGATTGCACTACCGTGTTGACAGACAGATCAACAGACTGCCAGCATTTATTGTTAAGAATGTACCAGGTGCTCTGTAAACCTGGATTCAAAGTACGGCACGACCCGTCGTCGTGCTTTGTTTCTAGGAACGAAGAGACTCACACTATCCGCTGTGTATGGTCAGGTTCCCTGTACGCCTCTGCGGGTTCCTATGTCGAAGTCGACGGCATCAGCGTTTTCGGCAACAATTTCGCCATGGTCGATGGAGGTGAGGAACGTCTTGATGTTAGCAGAAGTATTCCTTCTTCTTGTTCTTCCTGTTGCTTGGCGTAATAAAATCAATCTACGACACACAGCTACGAACAAACAACGATAACGTTCTTATCTCGGCTCCTTCTCCACAAATCTAACCTGTGGTACTAATCAGGGTCAGCGTGCCGTTGGAAAGTTGCCCAACCACATTCAGTACATATGTGCTGTCGCTATTTCAAAGCACACCTGAACACTATCAGCGACGTCGGCATTCGCTGCACCAACTGCAGTAACATTTTTCACTCTCCCATGACCTCCTAGAAACTCACTCTTAGAACAATATATTCAAATTTCACATCCTAAACATTGTCGGCCTTGAAGAATGCACAAGGGTGTGCGGTCTGCTGCACGGCGCGCATGTGAGGCCATCCGTATGATCTGCTCCGTTTGTCATAATTGCTCTTGGTTCTAGGAACCGCCCCACCCGTATTGGAAACGGGACGTATTGTTTAAGGCCCACTCCGAAGACTGCATACGTACTAGCATCATCCACATAATGTCAATTGTATGTCATGCCGCTCTCGACATATTGGATTCCTTGTTGACGGTATCATTCGAGTGTATGACTACAGCAGTATAGTCCAGATAGCACGGTCGCGCAGTGGTGGTTTTCGCGGTCCTCTGTCGAGTAGGCTGAAGGTGTTCGCTACTTGAATGTTGCCTACTGACAGGTGCTCTGTATATACACGGGAACTCCTCTATACACATCGACGGCAGCACGTTATTCATCAACAACGAAGCCGAGGAGGGGGGAGGTGAGACGTGTCTCGTTTGTGGTTCGATATGCTTTATTTCAGTCGGAGATTTTGCAGCGCTGGGGTATCACAAACGTCATCGAAGCAGTGCTGCCTCTCTTGTGATTTCACGCCTCAAGTGCGTTATTTTATACCCTGGTATGTCGATAGGCCTGAAGATATCAGTGTCCGCTTAAAACAGTACGGTGTGGCTTCCATGAACAGCCAGAAACAGTCTGCACTGCTGTCGTTGGATACCAGGTGCCATGACACTGAAGACAGTGCCAAGAACTGGCAGACTTGACGGTAGGCGATACTTACATACCTGGTATGGAGATGGAACTTGTTACTGATGGGGTTACTTTGGGACTATGGAGCATCGCCCAACGTTCGGCACCTATTTCGACTATGGAAACAAGTGCCGTTCAAATAAATGCCGGCCCGAACCACGTAAAAATGGAACACCAACGCTATGTAGACCACACCCTAGACCTTTCCCAGTGTTTTTGTCTCTGTGTGTATACAGAGGTATCATTCAAAAGAACTTCTAGCAGGGATCAGAAAAATGCATGGGCTCCGGTGTTCGGGGTATCCGTGTAAGCTGAGATATCTGTCAACTGCCTGTACCTCCATACAGGTGCCATTGAAGCGTATTGGAAGTCATACATCAACATCAGCGGCAGCGCGTCCTTTATCGACAACACCGCCAAGGGCAACGGGGGTGAGAACCAACGTGTAATAACTTTTCGTTGCCATAGTTCGAAACAGGTATCGTATATGGTGTGCGATCAATGAGACCTCTCTGATGCTATCCATCGGAGACTCCCACCCTGGTGTTGTGGGGTCACTCGACACGAAAGGGGTATCCTTTCTCTCTGTGCGTACAAGCAAGAAGAATTCTCCAATCCCGGAAACAACCTCCCTGCGTCCCCACCTCTTGGTTCCAAGATTAATGCCGGAATACGTTGTTTCGAGTTCGGGTTTTTTGTGACCCTGAAAAAGCTCGATAATCTCAAAGTACGATTATACCTAGACTTTATATATGGTTGTTAATCAATCGCACGTACGTATGATGAACAAAACTTAGGGTTAGGGACGCCGACGTCTGTGCCCCCGACTTTGATACAAAGTACATCGTTTACCGTGCACTGGAAGCATTCGTCATCGAGAAACGGGTCTAGAGAGAATCTGCGTCTACAGTTTGTAGTTGGGGTGGTGTGTGGTATTGACAGGGTCGGCGGTTGATAACAACCTCAATTAATTCAGTAGAAATTAATTGTGGTCGAACCTCGCTACGCGTGTTTTCGCCGGCTTGGCGTTGTCGGCGTTTGAAATATATATATAATTAAAGGTGGCAAGGGGGCGACTCGTTTCCTGTTAGATGCTCACTCCAACAGCGCTTGCCCATGCGTACAACTATCGCCCACAAACATTCGAGAGATACCCCACAGTATAGATGAGTTTATTGTACCGGGTGTGATGCACCTAGCTTCGGAGTAGCGCACAGGTCGTCGCCACGCAACATGGATTGTGTTAAGAACACCTGCATTATTACCCGATACTACTATTCAGGTGCCTTGTACGCTTCAACGGGCTCCTCTATCGACGTCGATGGCAACAGCATGTTTGTCGCCAACTTCGCCGGCAACAACGGGGGTGAGGCTTATCTTGACATATAAAGTCATGCCCATGCACGTGTCGCTTGGCAGACACAAAGTTGTTGAATGGTAGCCAGTTGGAATGACGGCAACGATAACATTCTCTCAGTAGAACAATATCTACACACTTAGCCATAATCAGGGTTAACGTCTCGTTGCAGGAATAATAGCTAACGAACTACCCATGATGAGCAAATAAGCACAGACAGACAAGAAATCGGTGCCTGAAGTATTTGCTGAACACTGTCAACAACGAACATCATCTCAGTAGGTCATCCTCTACACATTTAGCCCTGGTCAGGATTAGCGTGCCGTTGCAGGAAGGACAAGCGAATTACCCATAGTAAGCACATCACAAGAAACCGATGCCTGGAGCATTGACAATGTCAGCACCGCCGGTGGTCACTGAATCTTGCAGAGACGGGTGTTTTCTATATATAGCACGAGTACTAGGGAACGATACTCGGAATGTTGGCACCCAAATGAGTTTGAGACGGTGTTTGGCCTTGATGGGCGGTAATCTGATGTTCGGTGCTATGGTAGAGCCTCAACGTTTTGTGCACCAACCCACAAAGATGTTGTTCCTCTCACCTAAATGATCCTGTCGATAATTTTCCTCCCACTGGTATATTTCAAGAGTTATTCGTTGGCAAATATTGCTGTACTCGTACCTCGTACTCGTAGACAAAAATTGATGATTGATGTACTCGTACCTCGTTCTCGTAGACAAAATTTGGTGATTGATGTACTCGTACCTCGTACTCGTATCCAAAAAAATGATGCTCCAACCACAGATGCTGCTCCAACCGCCTGTAACAGTTGCTGCTCCACTTGAACAGTCGATCGCCCTCACCGCCCACCACTCGTCCCGGTGACAGACACCTCGCACCCGAATGTAGCCAAAGATCCAGAAGGTGATATTGGCTCAACCGGCTTTTAATGTAGATATAATATATTGTAATTTGTAGCAGGAAGCAAAGCCAGCTCCTCCTCAAGCGTAGAGTTCTACCCAAACTCCACCCGAAAACTTTTACACCACCTGACCGAAGTAGATGACTCCCAACCCGATGATAGACCCAAAACCCGAAGAAGACCCGAGGAATATATCCGAAGACCAAATACCCAAGACGTCATTATACCCACACGATCGATACCTGACCGAAAGATACCCACATCCAACCCTCAAACTCGAAATATCCCGTGCAACAACCGGCCTACCCTCGAATACTGCATTATTATGGTACGCCTTGAATGACCAAGCTCAGCTCGAGGCCAGCATATAGCTGTACCACTCGGGCGAGTCAGCCACCCTAGTCGACGCGAAGTAAGAGATGATAATTACTACCGAGAAGAAAGGAAAGACGAACAAAAGAAAAAGGAGACTGCTGTGGGCAATGTTTCCCACAGCAACACGTACGCAACATCCGGTATACCCCAAGATACATATCTCTATACGAAACCCGGGGATATCCCCCGGATGTCCCCTGACGACCACAGTGCGCATGTGTGGTCATACCTCGGGGATCGGCTCTCCTTTGTCGTGATTGTACATTGTCAATGTGCTATACATTTGTGTGTTGCGACTTTGCTTAATCCGCCTCAGCATGGAAAAATCGAACGTTCCACTTGAAGCCCAACTCGAACCGTAGCTACTCGGGCCACGCGATACCAGTCCTTGGCCATCCTTCAGTCGGTAGTCTGATTTTGGTGCTACGTGTACATATTAATGTGTGTGTATTCTAGATAGCTGTCGTGCCCGGCCACCCGTCCGTGTGCTCCGTCTGGTGGCCTGAAGATGATCATGACCTATCTTGTGTTTGCCGCAGGTGCTATGTCTCTGTACGATGGCTCTTCCATTAAAATCGATGGCAGCAACTCCTTTATCAGCAACACTGCCGAGAATGACGGAGGTAAGAAGCGTCTTCAGATAAGAAACTAGATCATAGAAGGAGAACCGCCAAGTGTTGCAGTATTGCAAACGCCGACGATGTAGAAGCATCCCTCTTTCGAAGTGTTCCTGTAGTTCTTTCGAACAATTCGATAGAGCCAATGACCGCGGCAACGACATCAAACAAAGTTTACACTATTTCCATTATCTCCAAAACACCAGCTACCATACATTGCACGAAGTAAAGCGTCATCATAAGGTACACCGCGCCATTATGTATGTAAACTCCTCTGCATTAACACGTTTGGCGGTGGATGATATGCATATTTGGGTAAATGTAGCGTACTGTCGATGTTGTGCCCTGCTGGATAGTTGTCGCCGAAAATAGCATTGCGCGCCTTCAAAAGATGGAGTCGTTGTTTATTGAATTACTGGCATTACCTTGGAGTACAACTTTTGAGCGTAAGCAGGAATGTTATTTATTTCCCGGTAGCTTTACTTATGTGTGTAATATAGCGTACCTGGTAGATAGTACAACCAGGGTGTATCACACATCGCGTGTATTGCGGTTTTCGGGGTATACGCGGAGGCTGAGAGCACTGGTCACTGCAATTGTCTACCCGCAGGTGCCATGGGTGCGTACTTTGAAGCAACCATCAACATCAATGGCAACGCTTCATTTGTCAACAACGAAGCCAAGGAAAGCGGAGGTAAGAATCCTCGAAAAATACGTGGTTTTCATGGCGAGTTTGATGGCCAAGCTCGGCATGTTTAAACCTATGAATATAGTTTGGATCGTCGTTGTGTCGTCACACGTTCGACCATTCATTGCTCGGCAGCAGTCACGACCTCCCCATGGGCAGGGATACCAATAAAACCGTGCCCATCATCATCAGCTTGAAGCCCTCGTCTTTGCACAATGGTTACCGAGACGTTTCGTGTCACCAAATTTTGTAGGGTGTCGGCTTTGGACAGGCTTTACATAGTCGAAACACCCGTCGAGGGTCATATTCTGCTGTCGGAGTGTCCGCCTGTGACTTCGCAGCAAACGTCGTGATCTGCATACTATATAGGTGGCGTGACCAGCTGCTGGGTGGGCTCGTGACCTTCACTCAAAATAAATAGATTCTGTTGAAACGTCGCTCACCCTGAGCCCAATAGAAAAAGACCAGAAAAGCATTCCAGGACGAGTTGAGAAGATTGGGCGCGAGCGAGGAGAGCATAATAATGACCATCTTCGAACAAGTACGTGGAGAGAAGAAGGTAGGGAGTACGTAGAGAGAGCGTAGGAAGTACGTAGAGAGAACGTAGGGAGTACGTGGAGAGAACGTAGGGAGTACATAGAGAGAACGTAGGGAGTACGTAGAGATAATGCAGGGAGTACGTAGAGATAATGCAGGTAGTACGTAGGGGGAACGTAGGGTGTACTGGCCGACCCACGACTAGGTATTTTGGTGATCGTTCGTGGAGACTGATCAGCTACTTACGTGGTGCTATCGTTGATCGCTCGACGAGAACTTATCGCAACGTGTTTTCACGTAGGAGTGTGACCTCTAGTGTACCGACTTCCCAACAGGCACTACACGCCGCATTTTCGCTACCATATTATACTATTAATACTCACACACCAAGTACCAAGTGCGCAATACCTGGAACGTAGATAGACTGCAACATGCTGCCTGTCAGGTTCATGATTCGATAATCCATCATGCTGATGGCCACTCACTACATAGGCTGCGTAATGCACCTACCCACAATAGACAAGATTGATACAGACCAGCGACACGGGAGACTACGGTGCTCCTGTTGCAGTGTTACAGCAAAATCGGTGAACTACGCTACTGCCTTTCAGCAAACCACTGTACCTACTATCAACACTGCCGGTATGTGGGTAGTATTTGTGACCAAGCCGGGTTACATGCTGTGTCCCGATTGAACGTTGGATTTGGGAGTACGAACGGTACGGTCTGTCGTTGCTACGTAGGTCAATGAGTTCAGAGGCTCGAACAAGAGCAGGTGCCTAATGTATTTTCCTGATAAAAATCCGGCGCTGTCGAACGCTTTCGCTTGTTGCACACGCAGCTTTTACCATGGTGATGAAAGAGAGGGGCATATATATATATTATATTGCACTACCCCACCAAACACACGCACACTGATGGGAAAATAATTGTCACCAAAAGCACCAAAATTGAATGCACAAGTCACACAAGAAGTAGGCCGCACCTACTGTAGTTGTCACCGACTGCACAAAATCATATACCGCAGGGGGGTAGCCGCATCTAATTGTTACCGACTGCGCCCACATATGTATACATACGGTATCGTTGTGACTCACAGGCGGGTCATATCGTAGTACTCTGTGGCTGCGTCACGAAGGGGAAACCTCACCCCTACGGATGCGTTAAAGTGTCATCTCAGCTGAGAATGTCTCGCCACACAATACAAAACCCCAATATCTACATGCCAGTATCAAGCACCGCGTACCGCTAACACCTACTTCGCCAACGTTTTGCCATTCGTTCATGAACCGTCCACACCCATACGAGTATCACTCCGGGTTACGTTCGGACCTTCTCCGCTTGGGTTTGGCGTGATGTACTCGGCGTGTTGAATGTGGCTTTGGAATAGCGTATACAGCGTCCTCACCCTACATTTTTTTAATGAAAAAAAAAATGTATACTCTATGCTGCTGCCAATCGTTAGGTGCCCTGTTCGCATATGGCGGCTCCTCTATTGAGGTCGATGGCCTCAGCACGTTTAGGGGCAACGTTGCCGGGTTGAACGGAGGTGAGATACGTCTTGAGACGCTAAATCAAAGTTACCGCTTTAACCCCTTGACATGCACAAATTCACCTACGCACGGTGCATAGTTTCGATGAAGCATGAGGACGCATCACAAGAGATCGCTCTTCAGGAGCCTAGTCTGTGGGTATTGGTTTGCTGTCGTTGTATCGCATATAAACGTGTCGTCAGTATCCACGCAGCTAAGGGGCATCAAGACTTTGTAATCAATCTGTTGTGCCCTCGAGCTCAAAGCGCTCGTCTCATAGAAAGGGTCTGCACATATTTTTTACTTTGATGTCGGGCATTGACAGGCTTGGTGTTTGGGGGCACCTGCCTATGGGCAGTTAATTGCCGCCAAACGTCGCCGCGTGCTGCTTCTCGACTCGGCGTGGGATTGGGGAGTTCAGCTCAGCGCAAAGTTTAGAATCCAGAGCAGGTGGTCAAATATTATCGCGTTCAAAACTCATACCGATAAATCATTGCAATGCGTGCGTAGTTGGTCGACGTGCTACCCGACATTATTGCCATTCAACAGTTCGCCGTACCTATTATGTGCTATAGCGGGCTCCACCGGGTGGGCAAGAACCTGATTTCGGAGGAGCGCACAGATTGCTGCACCGTTGAACATGTTGCGACGAAACACTCACAATATCCGTTCGCTCTGATTTTGGCCCACCTTCAGGTGCCCTGTACGCTTCTTTTGACTCCTCCGTCGAAGTTAGCGGCAACACCAGTTTTCACACCAACTCAGCTAACATCGACGGTGGTGAGGAATTACTTCATGCTATATGACATATGTGCTACGAATTAGTCCTGTCGTCTATCGTTTGGAGTACAAAAATGTTCTATTGGTGAAAACTATCGAGGCCCGAAGGTGAACCGTTACAATGCCACTAGCGAGGACGTCCTCGCATGAGCTTATTCTTCTGGGCAGTGGTTTTATTGAGGATCAGTGGGTCCCGCTAAAGAAACAGTGCGTTGAAGGAGAAGTGCAAAGGTAATACACATGGTTCTTGCCTGGTACAGCGTACCAAGCATGTGCCACGGTGTTGTTGCAGTGTCAAAGAAAGCCTGAACACTGTCAGCAATGCCGGTGCTCGTTGTGCGTACTACGGTGACTACTAGCGCTACGATCCGATGGCCTCTAAGTAGCTTGCCATTTTAATATGGGCTGTATGTGGATCTTCGGTACCCACATATTTATTTGTTTGATCCTCCGGCGGATTGGTGAAAATAAAACTTGAGCTCACTTTTCCTGACATTGAAGAGTATTCTGCTGTAAGGCGCGCTTGAGTGGCCGTACCACGAGGGCATGACCTGCTTCGTTTTGTCGGGAGTATAGCTTAGACGACATTGTACAGCACCAATTTGGGCATTTTGAATACTTCCCTGCAAGGCCGGCTTGGCCTTCTTCCTAACGCCAATTCTCAGCCAAACCGCGACCAGTACCTTCAAGTTGTTGATCATGGCGTCGCAATAGTATTTTCTTAGTCAAGATGGCTGTATAGAGTATGTCACGTGCTTCGTCGGGTGGACGAAGTCCCTCAACACTAAACTTGACTACCCGCAGGTGCTATTTTTCTGTACACGAGTTGCTCTATTCAAATCGACGGCAGCACCTCCTTTCTCAACAACTCTGCGGGGGATGACGGAGGTAAGAAGCGTTTCCAAATGTATAATGTCAACATCATAGTACAGTCGGCTTGTTGCAATGCTGCGGGAAATCGAGCATCCACCATACAGAGTTACCTACCTTAACATACGATGCGGCGACACATCCGTTGATTGACGATACAGCCGGCGACAGCGCCACTGGCATCAAGCAAAGTATACAAGTTTCTCATGGACTCTCAGCGAACATATACATGCTTTGTATTTTGCTGTCTTCGGGTACCAAGACTTAAGTGCCGTTATTATGTATAGGATGGTGTTCGGCATCGACGCGCTTGACGATAGATGATTTGCTGTATTTGTTTCCGTTTTTATGGCAGATTCACGCAAGCCTGCGCGCAATTAATTGTGTCACTATGCACGTGCACCCAATTGCGTGCACTTGCATTCAATTGCACGCAAATGCATGCAATTTGCATTGTATTCAGCTGGAATGTGAGTACGCAAGTGCATACATTTGCATGCAAATACGTGTAAAGTTATAGCTTGCAGCTACGTGCAAGCCTGCATGCTATTAATAGTGCACGCGAATCCATGCAATCGTATGCAAGTTGCAGGGCATGTTGTTGTAAGTTGGTTGCATTGTTAGCACACTAGTTCAGTCGATGCGCCCTTCGTGAGACGAGTGAGTACCGTAGCAAATTTAAGCAGACGACCGATGGGTGCATTCCTTCCGGCGAGGGTTCCTGCACTTGGAAAAACTCAATTAATAGATTAACACGTCGCTGTGCTTGGAACACGTCGCTGTGCTAGAAAACTTTTGCCCAATGTGCTTGGAAATACCGTCGGTCGCTGTGCTCGAAGAAATACTCTAGGTCAAGGTGTTTCGTCAACAAGTCGTTGTGCATGAAAGGGCCCTAAGTCGCTGTGCGCGGAAAGACTCGAGGTAGGTTGCTGTGTTAGGAAAGACTCGAGGTCGCTGTATCCACTGAACGTGCATGGCAGGGGAATGTGGATGCCTGTAAAGTTACATGTACGTTCATGACGTAAATATAAAAATACACCGGTCGCCCCGGTGGTTCAAGTGGTTAACCTCGAATTCTACTTGTGTTTGAGTCCTGGGTTCGAGCCCCAGGTGGGTCAAACTTTGACTTTATTTGTAAAAATAAAAATAAAAAGGATTCAATTGTTGAGAGCGCCTTGCAGCGTGGGTAGGCACAATTCGATGCGAGTCGACAAGGGAAGAAAAGGCCAAAACCTTCTCGCGATAAAAATGAAGGCACGTACCGTAGCGGGAAGGGGGGAGAAGAGTCTGATGTGTGTCCCCGGATCTGAGTTACGAGTTGGAAGGAGAGAGAGAAGAAGATGGGCGAAGATAATAAATGAGATGAGCAAAAAAACAAAAAACAAGTATTGGCGTAGACTGAGCGCAGACAACGGCTACTTTTCCCACTCGCAGGTGCCCTGGGCGTGTATTCCAATGTATCCATCAACATCAACGGCGACGCCTCATTTATGAACAACGTAGCCGCGGAAAGCGGAGGTGAGAATCTCCTCGAAATGCCTTGATTCAATATCAGGTGTGTTGTTACACTAGTGAGACAATTCAATGGCTTAAATGTGTACGGGCCTGGTCGCTGGCAATCAAGAGCACGTCCGAGCATTGTCAATGACATTGTCAACAACACGGACTACAACGGTACCGGTGGAAATGAAATATATCGTGCGATTGTGTCCGGGGTAGTTAGTCCGTGAGGTACCGTTGCAGATATGAGTTTCAAAGTTTTTGAAAATATATCGAGGGTCAACCTACACCACCCACCCCCAACAGGGTATGAAAATAGTGGAAGAAAATCGCAACAAAGTCATGCTGTGTCACGATGTGGCGTGGGTTCCTCGAGTCTTGATACGGAATATATCGTAGGGTAAAGGTCAAGGCTCATTTCGATGCAGCGGCTGCTAGCCATACCCCGGTTTTACTGTAATTTTATAACGTGATGGTCTCCTGTATTATACCAGGTGAGCCATAAACTAGATTCGGATCACCGTAGGGGGCTTCGTCGAGCTCGATTGTTTTAGAGGCCAGCAATTCTAATTCTCCGTTTTGGCCTATCACCAGGTGCCCTTTACGCGTCTGAAAGTTCTTCGACCGAAGTCGACGGCAACAGCATGTTTGTCAACAACTCAGCTATCATCGATGGAGGTGAGGAACACTCTTTGACAGCGATTGAATCATGTTTCTGCCCTGGCAAACAAAAATGGTCCACAGTATACTTACACGACCACGAGACAATCAACACAAGGCGCTCTCAGTACATCTTATTTGTGGTGCATGTTGTATTCACAAATAAATATGGTGCTCATATCCGTATGGCTGATTTCGAGCATCTTGGGTGAATATGGTGTGTGATCATCAATGAAAAGCGTATCTGAAGTATACCTCAGAAAACGCTTGGCAGCATCTGTTGGTATGCTTGGCAGCATCTTTCGTGCGACCCTGTACCCTGCATACAGGGGTAGGAGCGACGCAGAGCAATAATTGGGTCTATCAACCATTATCGGACGAGGCACTTCACTGGGCTACGTAAAAAATTTGCAGAGCCAGTCACGTATCACTCGATGACGAATGCCTTGCAACAACTCCGAATATATATCATGATATGATCGAAAACTTCACTACTACTGATACCCTGGTACATGGGTTTTGCTTTTTGGCACACATTTAACCTACAGGCGCAATATGATAACTTTTCATGTCCAAATAGCCGCAACTTGGCTTGTTTGTGAAGGTGTTACCTACTACTGAGCTACAGGGGTAAAAGATCGATCGATTACCCAGCCCAGGGTAATCCTTATAACACCCCCGCCCCGCTCTGAACGGCGGGATATTTGGGGCGTCGGAACCGTATACGCCTGGACGCTGACCTACCCGCTTCGTTTGATTCCCTGGGGAACCAGGGAGATGTGTTTTTGTTTTCGGCACGCGCAAGCGTTTCTATAAAGACGCATTCGAAATGAGGTTCGAACCCGTGGCCTCGGCGACGCCAGATGTGAAGGTGTTACCTACAGAGAAAAAGGGGTAAAAGATCGATCGATTACTCAGCCCAGCGTGATCCTTATAACCTGTTCTCACTACGTCTGCCAATGTTACGTCATTTATTTGGGAATGCTCTCGAGAAACGGTGTAGAATGGTTCGGGCATCGTTTCGATTTGTGTGAATATTCAATTTTGTATTTTCTTCTGTTCACCACCCTAACCAACTGAGTCCAACGAGAACGGCGGAAACTTAGGATGCGAACAACAACAGCTGCAGTCGAGGTTAGATCATAACACGTTCTGCAGAATTTGTCTAGTCCATCACAAAACTGTATATCTTAAAAATGTATCAATGACTTGCGAAGGTCAAATCAACTCGACGTGGTTGGTTCGAACACAATACTACATATATATAGTATGTGCGTAGTCCACCAAGTCGAATCCGGTAGAAGAAGTGACAGTGTTCGTTCTCCACCGACAGGGCTGACAACACTCAAACCTTACGTTAAGAACGTCGCCTGCCCGCAGGTGCCATATACCTGTACGGTAGCTCTTCCTTGCACGTCAAAGGCAGCACCTCGATCCTTAACAACTTTGCAGAAGCTAATGGAGGTAAGAAAAGTTTCGGAACGGATGATATTGGTAGTACAGTGAGGTTCATCGCACGACTGTGCTAGTCGAACAAACAACTAAACAGTAGAGTATATAGTCCGTGGTATTTCTGTAGCGCATTCGAATGTTGTATTTCCAGCCAACCACGGCGCACCGGTGGCTTACAGGACATACATGTTGGTACATGACTTGTCTTGTTGTTATGCTGCAGAACGTCCAAACTTCGTCGAAAACAACGATGCAATCGGATTATTTGTCTTGGAAAACATATTGTTCTCCTGACCTCGAAAAAATGTATTTAGGAATAGTGCCATCGGGTACCCGGCGTCAGTAGCTCCTAGTTTATGAAACGTATTGACAGGCGTGGCGGGGGGTTCCACATTTTATGGCAGATGTTTGTAGCTAAACTTTGATATATATATGGTACATACATGGTATTTCTCGTGTGGCTAGGTAATCTTGTCTCGTGTGGCTAGGTTGTCTGATCTCGTGTGGCTAGGTTGTCTGGGGTTTCATTGTTGCAAGGTCACCGGGTGATCATTATTATTTTGATAGTTCCCATATAAAGTGTGATTGCAAACATTTAAGCATGCGTACTTGAAGGATCAACGCTACGATACAGATCTTAAGCACACACCTCTCTCAGTACATTAGGAAAATCTTTGCAATGTTAATCCCCCATTGAAATCGACTGCAACACACCTTAGCGCAAGCGCTTAGACTAAGATGCCGGGGTTGAGGATGGTCTTGGAACTTGCCATTATTGGTACCTAAGTCAAAAGGTTGGAAAATTGCAGCACTCACTAATAAACCGCTGTATTGAATGGGCCCGGCTTCTCCCATGCCAGCTTAAAAACACGCCGCTTCAAGCGAATGATCGACTCTCGCAAAGGTCGCGACATGGTGTCTACGATGCTCTTCGAAGCGATCGGGATGCTCTTTGGAGTCAACATCAAAAAGTGCTATGCCTGCGAATAGTACTGTTACACAAACATTGCGTGGATCTCGGGGCACTAGGCCTATACCAAAGCGTCTACAAACGACTTGATGGCGACGTCAATCAGCACATACATGTATGTGGTCATCGCAAGGCGTTGAGATGTCGAGTTGAAAAGTGCCGCAACACGTGATACAACGCGTGCATCTCCTTGTTGTTTTTATGTCTATTACGGGGGACCATAGTTAATAGGACCTATGGTATACTTAAAAACCTATATATTTAACCATTTTTATTACCAACATTTGGTCCTATTAACTATGGTCCCCCCTAATAGATGACGAACGCTGCGAAATCACTCCCCACCAGCGTGGAAGGGGTCCGAGTACACTTTCACCACTCCTCCCCACCAGCCAGAGTACCTCGGAACTACCACGCCCATTTTCCGCGACTTTCCGCGCCAATTTGAGCACAGTAAAGCAAACCTCGGCCGGCCGAGCTGGCGATAGTAGCGTCGAGGTCAAGGAAATAGATATTACTGCGGTTTCGCATGCGGAAAGGAACCGTTCATTTGGCATCTTGATTACCACAGGAGCCTCTCCTTAGCTTTATTTTGTAACATATCCACTAACAGAGACTGGGCTCTCAGGAAATGGTTCCAATTGTTAATTTCTCGCGGTCCTTCGTCTTCACTACTTGGCAATTTAACACTTTGGTACATGCGTTCCTCGCACGCATCACGAGTATTTTCCGCAGTTGCGTAGTACCACCCGTACATATCGCGTAACAGGGACAGAGGCTCGACGCGTATCCTTGCAGTAAAGAAGGCATTTTGGAAGCGCACGGGTTGTAGTCGTCGGGGTTCTTCAAAAGGCACCACCAAAATCAATTGATAATCCGCACGTACGTGCCTTTGTGGTGTATTCCAACCAGTCGTCAGCACTCTAGAGCAATACAACTTCTGGTAATACCGTAGGCTAGCAAAACGGAGATGGCAATGACCCCCACTGGTGTTTCGTCTATTATTCCGAGTTCATCATCACGCCATACGCAAGCACAAAACGGCATTTATTTACAGTACTGGGTGTTTCCCGTTGATCTGCGATAACTCCTTTGAACACTGTCTATAACATCGATGCCCGCAGCACCAAAATATATACCCAACGCATTGCCCGCAAATTCAAAAGCTGGCGGTTTTCAATGTGGTAGTTTCGCGTATGCGGCAAGCAGCTTGATATGGTGTATATCGTACTCACAGGAGTGCAAGATGAGGCAGCCTGAAAGGGCTGGGTAACTATGGGAAAACCACGACCAAAATCGCACGTTGAATGCTCCCATTATGGTAGTAGTGTGTGGATGTGTAGGCACGACTGCTATTTAGCAGAAAGCCTGGCCCAAGTAATCAAGAGTACTAGCGCCGTCAGTACAAAGCCCAATTCGACATACAACAGCATACGTATCTGCTTTACTGTAGTTTACGCATACATACCGTACGTACGAATTGTACGCTAGCCCTTTCTTGGCTTCAATTATTGCAGTTCTGAAAATAGTATACCAGGTGTATTACCTCAATGATCATGCGGTTGGAACGATATTAAGGGTAGGGCACGGGTCATCGTCACGCAACCTTCGCGGGCTACTGATGACTAGCACGTGCAATGCCCATTTCTTGTGCTTAGGTGGCATGAGGGCAGCGGCGAGCTCCTCTATCCACGTCAACGGCGACAGCCAAATTCACAACAACGTAGCCGACAATGGAGGTGAGAAATTCGTCACGTGTCCGAAATCATATTTGGTATGTATATATGCCCTGGTTTTGTAACGGTAGGGACGCCTCATGCAATACGTTGAGAACGAGGACTCGGATAATGATGTATATCCCACCCTTATAGTATCATGAACTCTACAAAATGTGATTCATTTTAGAAAACAGACTGGGCATTTCGTTGGCCAAACCGTAACACAACGTTTAGTGTAGGTCGTCGCAAAAACATATGGTATCGGTGTTGTTTACACCTAACTAACCAGATTAGCATGTCGTTGTGGCAAGTATAATTTGAATGTGATCGTGGACACGGTGACCGTGTACCCTCACAGGAACCAAACATCATATACAATGTATGTGTTCATGGGCTCTAGACATTTTTGGTAGATCGATGTCGGATTCCCGCCGATGGCAATGATGACACGGAATCTGACAACGGCAGGTTACGCGGTCAATGCCGCCTGTAGTAGTAGAGTACTCGCTTGCAGCCATATCTCGCGGGATGCTAGCCTCCTGTTGAACCGCTCTAGAGCAAAATAAACCACCTTCCTCACGATAGTGCCCTTCGTGCGGGTGGTGAAAATCCGTACAAGGCAAAAATAGCGCAGCGCGGGGGGCGGTTGTCGGCTACCGCACGCTTGATCAAAGTCACCGTGAGACGCCACAAACTCGCAACAAAGCGCCGGGAGGGAAAAACATACATATTTATAAACCACTGGACACGAACGATCGAGCAGAAAGCACAATTATTTCTAGCAGGGACTACGTGAGTGGTAAGATGTCATATACCACAGGGAAGACTACTGCTTGCTCTGGTTTGGATCTGTCGTAATATATCATAGAACACAGGGGAGACTACTGTTTGCTCTGGTTTGGATCTGCCATTCAGCCGTAGTTGCTTGTGTGTTACTTGGTTGCAACATCCACCTGATACGTGTTACAGTTGCTCACCTTGCTTGGGTGTTTTAACATACTTTGAGAGTGATTCCTCTTCCTCGCAGGCGACCACGCCTGGAGTACTGAGGCGATACAGCTACAACAACAGTCGATGTCACTATCTATCATAAAGTGGCTAGAGGGGGTACCATGGCATAATTATTAAGCGCACAGCTTCATGCCACAATGAACTTTCAATGTACCTATTAAACACCAACGTGAACCCGTAAAGAACTTGAAACATTCTCGGCATGCTGCTCTCAATCACATCCCTCTCGGTACATTTGTCGTTTGTCTGAAACCGGTATGCATTGAGATTCACCCCACGGTAGGGGTTGTACGGATGTGGCTCAATTTTTGCTGACCGGTTGAGCTCCTCGAGTCAGAAACCAATAGGATTAGGGTTCGCATGACATACTTACTGGTAAATTAGTGTTTTGACTAGCG
Source organism: Nereocystis luetkeana (assembly GCA_031213475.1). Classification (NCBI taxonomy): domain Eukaryota; class Phaeophyceae; order Laminariales; family Laminariaceae; genus Nereocystis; species Nereocystis luetkeana. The sequence goes on along the minus strand of JARUPZ010000041.1, from coordinate 360,677 downwards.
CATAGAAGCACTTGTCGGGATTTACGAACAAGATCCTTCGAAGTCATGTTTTAGGTGAGACATTGAGCTCGTCATGTGAGGAACTCAGAAAATAAGGCACCATCCCTACCGTGGCATCGTTATTCAATGCTCGTAGTCTAAGTCACTTTTTGTTGTTCTAAATGGCGGATGGTTGGTGTATCGAATCCCGGTCGGACGAGTACATAAGATTATACGCGTCATCAACGAGCAGTGGAAATGCGTGCACGCTCACGTACTCTACGATTAATAACACGAACGGGCTACACATTGACATTTGCCACTTATTCAGAAGATTTGCGCTCATACACCTGGCGAGAACATGTTTTGAACTCAAAATATAATTGCAACAACCCCGCCTGTCATAATACAGGTGTGCTTAAATCCTGGTTTTACCGCTCTGGGGTGGTATTTATTTGTGTTTAGTTGGGTTGTCTGAGAACACTTGCACGATACTCTTTCAACCCGCAGGTGCCGCGTACGTCGTTAGGAACTCTTTGCTGGACATCAACGGGAACACCTCGTTTCACAAAAATTCTGCCAGAGGCTCCGGAGGTGAGAACACTAACGTTTTGCAGACGAAATTCACCACATACATCACTTCGAATGGTCAGTTCCATGCAAGACATATATATTTCGCTACCTTGCTTGCAAGTACGTGTCTTTAAAACTCTGACTCTTCTCAGATACATGCTCGAACATGTTTATATATCTATGTTTACATCATCGTGAGAAGTGTCGCTGATGTACACCATGCCTTAAAGTTCCCTTTGTAAAAGATGTAGGGTCCGGTAGTTCTTCTGACTGACTCCGTTCGCCTGGTGATTCACTAGGTCATTTAGAACATCGGGCCACAGTAGTCTGTACGTTGTGCGATATTGACATGTATCGTGGAGGCGAAAAATTGGGTGCGAGTCGTAGGCTAGGACACACATGCTCACTGTGGACGATTAAGAAAAATTAAAACACTTCAATTGCTTTCATACACACGTCACCCTCGCGTGTTTGTTGGGCGCGTGGAAAACTGCAACCAGAGCCTTGAGCGCACCAAAATGGGAAAGTATATACTAGAAGAGGAGATCACGGTGGACGGGGCCATGTGCACCCTGTATGTCGATGACGCAAATGACGCGGGGGGGGCATCAATAGCTGTCTGGAGTCCTGGAAACAATCGCTGAACAGATAGCAGCGTGTGGGCAAGCCGTCGTACCGGCCAGAAGCGCAATACATCCACCAAGAGTGATGATACAGCTTTGCACAGATCGCTGCGGTCAGTGGTGACTTTTTCCAATTGGATCGAACCCTCTTGAAATAATGAACGGTTGGGAACGATTATCCACGTCGTGGAAAATTCTGACGATCAGATATCATCATCCTACTGGATGTATTCGTTTCCACACAGCCGATATGATGTCGGAGTGATTGGATTCTGCAATTCAACAAGGGGGTAGTCTGATCCCGGCGCCTTGGGATTCGTCATACTTACCCCGGATTCCTTTCGTCATCATCTCAAGGACATACATTACATATAATTATTCCGGACTGCTTGGGTTTCTTATAGAGGGTAACGTAGTCTTCCCGTGGCAGTGCTTGCGATCGTCGTGGGGAGGTCTTGCAAATAGCTGGCTTGGTTGTACGAGATAATGCGCCCACCCGTCACATCAGTCGTGAATGAGCTCCTTGGCATACTCAACAAGGTTTCGTTGCCACTTCCGATAAAACGATCACCTTTGTCCACGTCCCTTTTTAAACCCACTACGATATATATATGCGGTTGAGGCGCTTGAGCATCACCTCGGAGTTTGTTTGACGACCGTCTCTCGTTTTTTGGTAAGGCTCCCTGTAAAGCAGGCAAAACCACTCAAGTTCGCCATTGCAACTTCGTGCAAGGCACCGCGAGGGCTTTTCACGGTGTTCTATCCATGTTGGTATTGCGCATGAATCCTCTGACGTGCTACCTAGCGCCGCATTCGTTTTTGTGAGCGGCCTCGGTTTCCGCAGACGCCGTTATTTTGATGACGACATGATGAAGGCGACATAGCTGGCATTGCTCCCCTTAGGGACACTTGGGTAGAAGAAGAAGCCTGAGCCAGCTGAGGCATGACGTTGGACTGGTGGAATATGCGGGGATGTTGGAAAATATCGTTAGGAAACTCCTCGCGCGTTGCTCTCTTGTTGGAACCATAGTTAGTTGTGTATGTCGACTTGTCAGCAATTCATTTATGTTTTGTACCAAACTGCTGGATGAAAATACAATCTCTAAGAAGAAGATTTTGTCTATACTATGGTACGAGTCTATGATATATCTAGAACGAAATCGGTTAACTCGGCTGCGGGCACGCGTGCTTTGGTGATGCCCTATGTGTTTGTTCGAATCAGCTGATGAAAAACTGCAGGCCCTTTGCTCTAGAAAATGGATGGCAGAAACAAGATACCCCGCGCTCGTAGTTCGCTACAAAAACAACATCCTTTGCCATGCAACAGGTGCCCTTTATGTCTCTGAATCGGAGATATATATCGGCAGCCGCACTTCAGTTACGCACAACACAGCCAATTCGCCCGGAGGTGAGACATTGCACGAAGCATCATGTAGTGACAGTATTGCATCAAACCTGCTGCAGGGGCCATGTCATCGAACATGCTGTGGTGACACTGTCGCGCGAAGCATGCCGTGTTACAGGTGAATGACACGTCGATCATTTATGTTTTCGTTGGGCTTGCAATACCATATTTCCCCTTGAGACGTAATGATATGCATGTTTCGCCCATATACGCACCTCCTGCCCGTGTTTAAATGATCGATCAGTTCCAGCCTACAGGTCCCAACATACCCTAAGTGAAGTGGCATACTGTGAAATAAATGCTGAGTGATACATCATAAATGCGCATAGCTGCAAAAAATCATTGTGAACAGTATCATAGATGGACCAACTTAGAGGGGAAGATTAGATCTGATGTAGTTAAAGGTTGTAGACTGCTTATTATGCCTTGGTGTAATGCCAGTTCCAGCGTAAAGGAGCACGGTTCAAAGACGCTCATTGCGAACCACAGAAACCACACCCAAACCGAACTAGCACCGTTCCCGCGAACTAAAAACCTCCGACTTAAAAAAATAAAATACACGCGACGCGGCAGTACTAGTAGTTGTAGCCCATACATTTATAGAATGAACCGGTTTTGGGCTTACTACAATTCTAAATGTAGAGACTACCCGCTGGTACAGAGGCAGCCGCGGCCACTAGTAGTGTAGTGGCACACACGAGGTATTTGTCCGTCGAGAGCGCCCGTGTCGCCAGCGATGGTTGAAGGTTGCCGCCGAAATAATAACTAATGAGGCACGTGCAGTTCCGAACACACACACCAATTTTTTACTACTTGAGCCTTGGGTTATCTCCCTCTGCGTGAGCTTGAGTTGGTTACCAACAGCAGTAGTCTTAAACTGAAACCACGTTGTTAGGGAACGTAGTGCAGTAGTAACTTTGGGCGCATGCCGTAGCGTAGCTTGATGCGTTGTCGACTCCAATAGATTATTTCTTTTTAATTATTTCTGTTCGTCACATATATATTATCCGTTCAAAATTGTCCTAGGAAACATATAACGGGATCCTCCCCTTACCATGGATAATAGCTAACAACGCGAAGTGCTAGATAATATGCTAAAATCTCTCACGCTTGCACCCTCCCATCTACAGGTGGGGCTCTTTACTCCTCTGGATCGGACATCAAAGTTGATGGCTCTATCTACGTTTCCCATAATTTAGGTTACGACGGAGGTGAAAACGGGCAGGGGGGACGTTGGGCACTAAGCTACAGTAGCCATGACTCATTTACTCTCCCCCAGCCGTCACGAGAAGTAAGGCAGGTTAGGATTGCTAGTGTCTGACTCTTGGTCGAGCAAGCTTAATTCACGATGCGGTAGAGGTTAGGGTTAGGGCACCCGTCAGTGGCGAGGGTTCAGTAGACCGGCTGGCCACGATCCATGCTTTGATATTCTCTCTTGCTTGATGGGTTGTAAATCCTAATCGGTAAATTTATTAAACGATAAAATTTTGGTAGGGTCCATGTAAGCGCGGCGACTACGCGTTGTGTGCAGTACACGACAGGCTCAACATTGCCAGAGTGTATTAAGCAGGGTATTTCATGCACTAATTGCAACGTAATACGCCATATTTCATCGTCAATGATGTTGTTCTTCAGGTTTGTACAAGTATCAGGTCAAGTTGCCTTCACTCCCAATTTACTACTGCTAGGGACGTACGTAGCGAACTAACTGTAGTCGATACTACTTAAGGCTAGAGACGTTTCTTGTGGTCCTGGGATCCTTCTGGAACGGCAGAGAAGTGCCAGATCAAACGTATCGTTCAGTGGATTTTGTTTTGCGGCTTGTGTTGGGTTGAGGCAACGAAACAACCCCTGTATGTAGTAAACACACACGTTACGTGCACATTCATCCACTTGAAAACAGCATGACGTCTCCAAGCTACCGCCAACCTTCGTGAAGACGAGTGTGGCAACCATAGACCCCATGGACGCATCAGTGTGTCAACGGAGATGCGTAAAAGTGGGTCGACTGCTGTTTGGCGGTACGTTTACACCGTGACCGCCAGGTTGATGACTTAGGTTTCCGAACATGGAAAACATAGGCGGCATCGGTTGCAATGAACACATTTGGCTGTGAATTGGCGCAAAAGAATGGTAGTATGATTACTGTGATTGCATTGGGCAAAGAGGGGAGCGGACACAACTGTTTGATAAATCGGTCGTCGAAAAGCATCTGATAGAACGGTATCAGGTATGTATTCGATTGTGGTGGAACAAGGTCATACGCTGTTTTCACGGGTGCAGCACGATGCTGTCTGTAGGCCGGTTCAGGAATTCAGGAAGAAGAGGTGACTATCGGTCTTGACGAACAAACAAAATCGTGCTGGTTGAGCGTATAGTCTAAACCCGTCTATTTGGGGGCCTACTGAGTGAAATAGTCGATGCTTTAACTATGCAGGCGCTCATCGCCGTGTCGGCGGCAACAGAGGTTATTGCGTTTCGTCGAAATTATATTTGGGCGACTTCACCCCGCTGTGTAGGTGTAGTCAGCGATGAGGGTCCGGCGGTGGGGGCGGTTGAGGACGGTAGTGCTGAGAACCCCGGCAGCCTAAACTACTATCGGTAGGCGCCCGTCGGGTGTAGTGTGGCGGCAGCAGTGCCGCAACGGGCTCGGGAATATTTTAACTTCGAGCGGGTTGATGCATATGTTTGCAATTCTCAACACGAGAGAAGGTGAGTTAGTTCATGCCCACGGCCTTTGGGTGTTACTTGTGTTGATTAGTAGGATTAACTGGGATCGTGACGTGACGCTAGGTGGCCTTAGTTCGTCGTACATACATAACCAACCTTGTCCAACGTGAAAACTATATGTTTTTGGATCTAACATATTTTGCCGCTTAGTGTTGAAAGAGTCTACATGGTCCGCTTGCATGGTACAATCGGTTGCCATTTATTTCGGCAAATCGCTCGAAGATGCACGATGTACCCCATTTTGAGCGTGGCAAGTGTCATCCGAAGCCAATCATGATTGCCTTCGTCAAACCGGTCCTGACTGCAGGTGCTATTCTTGCCCAGAAGTCGGGCATTCACATCTTTAAAAACGCCACATTTGTCAACAACTCAGCTATTCGCGACGGAGGTGAGCAATAGAAAAACGTTGATTTACGAAGACAAGATCTAGGTGCATCATATATACAGCCATAATAAGTTAAAATCAACATTTTATACCTGGTATGCTTTATCGTGCATGTATCTTCGATTGGTTGTATTGTGCCCACCACTTTAGTCTGCTGGTGGTAGAAAATATTGGCCAAATATTCTCAAGAGCCTCCCAATAGAAGATTCACGTTCGAAAGAACCGCGTCAAGCTACGATGGGGCGCGCGACTGCCGCAAACGTTCACATGGCATGTTGCCCCCAGCTTTTGTCACCATGAACAAGCTCTCACATATATATTTGCACAGGCCCGCGTGAATAAAAACGTGCACGATTTCTCTTCAGTGGTAGACGTGCGTTTGTAGTTAAAGTCTCTAGGATCTTGTTGCCTGCGGTTGAGGTTACACCTGCAATATGTGCTGCTAAAACGCCGTACATTTGTACGTCCTATCGACATAGGACGGTATCAATACTCGTAGTTGGAAGCCGAGTTTCTGTCTGTCGCACACATACACGCATATATATACTGTATTTTTCAAGTGTTCTTCGCATGATTGCACCCGGAATATGCGACGCGTTTGCTCACGCTAAAAAAAACGCGTGTCGGTGTGTTAGTTAGTGCTTGGAGGGACAGTGCCGTTCCAGTATTCGGCGACGTTCCCCCGCATCTAACGTACCAGGCATATGATTGCTCTTCACAAAATATCAGCCGTCATTTGTTTCGTCTGGGTTCCGCGGCATTTCGGATCATGCGGAGCCTAAACATATGCTCGAGAACAACTTGTCATGGGTAAACATGTGTCATACTGCTGTAGTACAGGGGTTAAGCAGGCAAGGTTGCTCCTCACTTGAAGCAGACAGATAAACACAAACGTAAACCCAGCCACATTAAGAAATATATATCAGCATGGCCATCAGCAACAGAAGCATTGCGACCGTAATGACCAGGCCTGCGACCGACCAACTGCCACGCACTAGAGCAAACTCGGCCGCTGCTGTAGATGCCGGGTCTGTAGAAATTTGTAACTTACAGCTCCCGCAATCGATGTTGAAAGCGGTACGGCTGACAGTACACGGCAGACGAACACTGGAGACTGTTTCACAGATGGACGCCTATATGCACCGCGGAATGTGAAGTATTTGTTTGTCAAAAGGTTGAAAACGACCTCGCGACTCCAATACCAGTTTAATAGTAGAAAGGTAAATGAGGCAAGGCAGTAGGATGCAAGCAGTATACCGCGATTTCGAAATATACACAAAGCTTAATATCACTCCATCCAAACCTAACCCTATTGTCACCAAACCTACTGCAGCGGCAGTTTCATCAAACAAGCCCCATGCAATAGAGCAAGCTCGGCTGCTTGTTCTGTAGTCGCTGGGATTGTGGACTTAGATCACGTGCAGCTCCCTCGATCAGGGATATGACAGACAGAACAGAACAAAAAGGCACACTGCTTAGAAAACGGGAGCCCGTAAGCACCCTTCAATAAAGAAGCTTTCGGGCCTTTAGATGAAAAAGGGTTATTAATTGGGTGGTAAAAAGACGGCACCATATTTGCAGCAGGCCGTGGGTGTTCAACAAGCGAAACCCCACCGCATTCGAAACATATGGCGGCAACACCCTCCAGAGTCGCAGAATGGCGATCACGGCCAACCCGAGACGGCCTACGACGAAACAGGTCCAAACGCGTTTGCTCCAGCTCATCTGCTGTTGTTATACATTCCGGGTATGTATGTGGAAAACGGTCACGTAATTATTTCGGAATTAACGGAGCAGAAAACGCGGCAAGCTGTACACAAGTACACAGCAGACTGTACAGACGTCTGTAAGCACTTCGCACTGAAGAAGCGGTGTTTCCCCCAGAAACAAATTACCTACAGTAGGTCGCTTTGCTCCCTGACTGCAACCCAACGCCTTTGTAATCCGGGGCGTCGTATAAACTGTTTAGCCTACAGTACACACCATTTATTTGGTAGGAGTTCCTTAACCGTAACCCTAAGCCTTTGCAAACCGGGACACCGTATTAACCCTAAGTTTTATCTTCACACCGTTTGGTAGGAGCAATCAAGACTACCGACACCAGCCTCGTCATCGGCACTAATACGCAGGAGGCGGAGACTTCATCGACCGGTACCCTTCCAGGAGGTACGGCGATAAGAGAAGTACGCAGTGTGCCAGCCAATGCGCAGGTATCCCGACATCTGGCACTAGTCAGCGCATGGGATGAAGGGTGTGTTTCGTTGTTGGAGTATCGAATACAGCTACGTATACGTGTGTGTGAAGCCACATCTTCTATTATTATTACTTGCTGAAATGATTGCTGTACGCGCCAGATGATAGCAGAGCTACTGGGATATTTACTCATTCTAACCCTAAGTTTATTTTCGAGAGTCACTAGTGGTGGGAAATGCTTCATCCTTGGTGGTGCAGTTTCAATGTCGCGATGCGTGAGAACACTATGTAGCTTCTAATTTTCCGGCTAGTGTGTACGCTGTTGAATTTCCATCGGTAAATGAGGTCTTGCAACGGCTGGATATCCTGAGAATGCTGTGGACAATTTCAGCTTTTCTTAAAGAATAACGGCGCAAGTACGCAACTGGTTCCATTGATCGTCAGTCTCGTATGATATATATATAAACTGGTATTGACATGAATCCCCGTTTTCAACTCGTTCGGCGATATGTTTGGGTCTTCAAATGCTCAGGTGGCGCAGTAAGTTCCGCCCTGCAGTTGGAACTGTACTCCATCGAGACGATTTCCTTCGTCGAGAATACTGCATTTGACTACGGAGGAGCAGTATCGATCGCGAACCCTACCAATCTTAACATTAGCGGTGTAAGGTTTTCTTTCAATGAAGCCGGTTCCGGGGGAGCTGTCGCTCTGGTATCCACGGTGTGGGGGGCAGCGGAATTTCAGCACTGTCGGTTCGAGTACAACAAAGCTACACATGGCGGCGCCTTGTATTTGAGCGGCGAGGGGCAGAGGTTCCTTCAAGGTTCCGTGTTTCGCTACAACATTGCTGGTAAGTCGTCGTCCCGGGAAACGATCGCTTTTGCTTGTCAGCCGCGCCAATTATTTGGTAATATATATGGCTATCCGCATCACCACCACAAGCATGATCTTCGCCCAGCGATTTCAATTAAAAGTGTTCTGTGAAGATCCCATTATAACCAATGGTGTGCGGGGTTTCTCAGGGGCAACACTTCTGACGCCAAGTAAGTGCTATAGTACGCTGAATGCGCGCGATATTACGTTTTCTCCCGAATATTGCGCTGGGCAAACCACGGCAACGCATGGTCACCCATATTTCTGGGTAGAATCTCCAGATTGAATGCTGACACCGGTATATTGCGAATTACCCACCGTGCTGCAGAGGACTTGGGTGGAGCTCTCCTAAACACCGGCGCAACGGAAGTAACCGACACGGTGTTTGCCGAGAACACGGCCAGGGATGGCGGCTTAGCAATTCAAAATATTCAATCTGCTATGGTGCTTTCGAACGTGACCTTCGACGGCAACATACTCAGTTGTCCCCCGCAAACGTATAGCTACACGAAAGAGGTGAGCATGCACCAACTAAAACTTCCGTTTGTGAAATATATAGATGACGAAATGTCACGTTTTCTCGGTTATATATACATATAAATTTTGGAACCTGTATCGTGGAGGCAATATACAGTATAATAGTCCTCTAATTGGTTATCGGGCGTTCGGTTGCATCGTAACGTAGAGATAGCCGCCAGTAGGCACGTACACAGTGCGACAACATTACATCGTGGCGGATTTAGGCGTGCTTTAAGTACTGTTGACGTTCGACACAAAGTCGTCCGGGTTACGTGACATGGGTCACCGGTACATGTTATCTTTGAAGACGTTTTCACTTTCGATAATTATTGTACTCCGTACCTGGTATTGCCTAAGTGATGTGGATGGATCCGAGGCACGTCAGCAACATATGAATATGTAGAAACAGATGCATGCTGCACTCACTAGACGGTGTGCCATTGGTCGTATGCTCCATCGCATTCGCTCTCGACAGACGTTTCCTGATAGCTGCCGCTTCGAACTGGCATGTGGTCAATGTCTGGACGGGTGTGACAGTGACCTGAGCAACGTGACGGTTGATAGAGAGACGCTTCCCACCTGCGAGCCGATACCCGAAGGCGTCAGGCCTTCGTCGGCAGCCATCACTCTCCAAACGTTTGACATCCAGAAGGGGTACTATCGCACCCATGCTGAGAGCCCAATCGTGCTCGAATGCTACCAGACGGGTGCTTGCATTGGGGGTGTCAACTCCAGCAACTACTGCGCTGTCGGCTACCGCGGTCCATGTAAGTCAATTCCGAAGAACAGATGGATGTGGTCACCCCGGAACAGAAGGGTGTGGCCAACCCATGCTGTGGTACAAACCTCAATGATGTAAGGACGCTGCTGGTAAACCACTTGATCATAGAACTTATCGTGGCACTGTTCTACCCCTGGCAGCTCACTATAGGAACGTTCGGGGGTATGGACGCGGCTTATCCGAGACCGTACCCCAAATATACGTAAGTTCGGTACTATTAATAGATGTCTTAAATGTGCCACCCTCAGCTAAACTACCATGCACTCGTGTTCTCACCATGCAGATTGTGCCGTATGTGCAGAGGGCTACGCACCAGGATCAAGTAGCCGCTGCCATAAGTGCTCGGGAGAGAACAAGGGAATGGCAGTGGGCTTTTCGACAACGATTCTGGCTCTTGCTTTGATCGTGGCTTTGGTGGTAGTTTCAGATCTTCTCCAAATCGAGGGAGATCGGGCCGTTGAGACACAAAACGAACCACAAAATTGCTTGCACGGGAATCTATCACATCTTCGCAAATTTTTGGTGAAAGCAATCCCGATGTCTGCCATCAGGATCGTCGTGGTGGTGTTGCAGATTGTTGTCCAGGTGCGTGCTATCAAGCATAACAGACTCGATCCCATCCGCTTCTGATGTTAGGGTATCGGTGTGAAGAGGGCAGTCACTGTTCACAAAATGATATTAGGGGTACGAAAGATTGCCATAAAACCAGTAAAACACTCTACAGCTAGACTAAATGTTCGCAGTAGGCGTTCCCGTTCCATGCAACGTTCTGTCCATACGAGTTCGCAGACTCTTCGGGCGTACGTAAGAGCCTGAAGACGATACCACAAGATGAGTGTTTGACCGGTGCAGGAAACACCGGATTTTCTAGACGGTATAATACATCCACTTTACGGTCATCGAATGCGAAGCCTTCGACTCTACGAATGAACGATAAAACGCGAGGACGGCAGTTCAGCCTAGGGCTAGAACTTTCGAGATATTCAAAGAGGTGGTTAAATTACCCAGAAGAATGTGATATTGAATAGATCTTGCTATTGTGTGGTTAAATTTGTTGTGCAAAATGTCGTCATGCCCCTGGCCACATGCCACAAAAACGATGTCTCCCCTGTGGCCTATGAAATGTACTTCAAGTCTCGTGATCGACCCACCAACACCTTGTATTCGTTCCCGAATTGTTTCCATCTGCAGTTCACTGACATCGCCGGAGCTGTGTACCCCGACGCGTACGAGGCCTTTCTCGAGAGGATGGTGCTTGTGAACTTCGATATTGGATCCATATTGTCCAGTTCCTGCTTGCTTGCGACGGATTTCTACGATCGACTGGTCATTTCTACAGTGGCGCCACTGGTCATACTTCTCGCTTGTGTTGGCCTTTTCTTCATCTCCAAGAAGAGAAACCAGAACTCCACCAGGGGGGGGGCTACTGTGAAACACAAGCACTTGTCGGCTAGTCTATTTGTAGTGTTTTTCGTGTATTCTTCCGTCTCCTTCATTATATTCCAGACGTTCGTCTGTGATCCTTTGGACGATGGCAACGCTTATCTTCGTGTGGACTACAGTATTACCTGCTACACCAAAACGCACACGGCCTACCTTGTATACGCCAGTCTGATGGTGTGCGTCTATCCCGTCGGCATTCCTGCCTTCTTTGCGTGGTGGCTGGCACTCAATCGTCGGGAACTGCAGAAACCCGGAAGGGAAACTATGCCGCAGCTTCAGTCATACCGTTGCCTCTGGGCTGCATACAACCCATCAAGTTACTACTACGAGGTCGTTGAGTGCGGGCGCAGGATTGTGCTCACAGGAGCGGCGGTCTTTATTCTCCCGGATAGTGCAGAACAAGTTGCCATCGTTCTGTTTCTGGCGGTAGTTTTCATGTTTGTTTCGGAGTCTATTTCCCCCTTCGAATCGAAATGCGATATGTGGTTATATCGGTGGGGGAACGGCATCATTTTGGCCAGCATGTATGTTGCCCTTCTTCTCAAAGTTGACCTTGCGGTCGAGGGAAGTCGGAATTCATCGGCAGTCACGGCTCTGCTCATCGCGGCAAATATATTCATGGTTTTCACTGTAGCTGTGCAGACGATATTGATGATGAAAGGATTGTGTGCACCGGAAGTAGAAGAAGAGCCAAGCATCCACCGTGCCTCCCGCATCTGGGCGCGCACCAGGAGAGTTGCGAAAGGTAGTGAAGAATGATATGAGTGAACCCGCAACGTTGCGCACCACGTGTAGCATTTGATTTGTATATGACTATCCCCCGTGTTCATATAAGCTGCGTGTTGACGGCGTATCCCGAGGGCAAGTTTACCAGCAGCTGTCTCAGGTATTTTGATGGTACGACAGTGGATTTCTCTAGCAGTGTGACTATAGCTGCCTGTCGTGGTGGCAATGACGCTGCTCGTTCCGGTCGACACTTACTTGGTGCGGTCGGTTATTCAGGCATATATGTGTTGTGAGGGAGTATCGGTGCTACAGAAAGCGGGTGCTCAGTCAGGTTTCCAATGGACGGTGGCTCTGTCTCTCCTGTATCCGCACTGGGGTTCAGGCGTGCGAGCATGATAAGGACATAAAAAACCTGGACACGAGCGATCCTCGAATAACCAAGAGCAACGAATCATCTTGGTTGTGGTTCGCATCCGTTTGGTGATTTATACGTGGTTCCCTGCCGCACCCGATCGCCAAGGTGGGCGCTTTTCAGGTTCCGATGAGCACTGGAGAACTGGGCAAGTTTAATGCTGAAGCTGTGTCTTTGATAATTTCGAACGTTGGCATACATTCCTATCTCAAAGAAAATCATACGTTTGTAGCAGACACCCATCACTGCGTGGGCGAACGCATGAACGCATAACACGTGGTGTGCTGGTGGATATAATAGTCGTCCTTACGTCGGAGGTCTCGGTCTCAGTGGAACTGGTAGAAACATTTTTTATACTGGGACGAGGGCGCCCGAAAAAAATGTGAACCGTCACAGATTTATTTTGCTAGACAGGGGTGGGGGTTTACTAGAACCAGGTGAAAAAATGGGATACATGTGATCCCAACGGTTGCAACGGTTCCCATTCCGATCTCTTGGGGTGTGGTGTGTCGTTTTCTCTTTTTCACGGACGCCCCAGACTGGGATGCATGGTTGTCGCTACCAATGGATATTTTTCCTTCACTTAAGTGACCGACGGCGTCCACATATGGGGTGTGCGCGGCTCGCTTGCGAACGCAAGGCGTGGATAAGCAGGGGGTTAGGGTGGCAGTGCAAGAAGGCAGCGGTGGGTTCTGCTTCTGTTACAACAGATAAACATGCCGCTGGCGCGTGGGGATCGTCTCCGTTATCCATCAACACCGATGGCACAAATATGAGCGTGTGATGTGGCTTGTTTTCAAAATACAAGGTTCGAGTATCAAGGGAACGATGAGACAACAGTGGCAGCCTCTGTAGGCAAGGAGGCAGATGCCTCTGCGGCTGCTATGCCACGCGTCAGTGCTGCTGGTTCGAGATATGAATCTTTGATGTAGCTCTAAGATACTGTATTGTATTAAGGGACTGCAGGATTTGGGACAACCGTGGGGTATTTCGACAGCGGGACCGCCATATGCGGGGAATGTCAATGACACTTGGGTTGAGGGACCGCCAAGTCCATGAAGAAATATCGATGAATCAAAGACTTAACGTGGTAGCAAAAATCCCGTGACGGGACTGGACGGGAAGAAAGTTCGGTAGTTTGCCGTGGGAAACAAGCAGGGCGGGAAGGTCTTTTGCGGCTAAAACGTTTGACGTGAAGGGATGCGACAACAAGGAAGAAAATATCTTCTAGGCGGGAGTAATTTATGACGAGAAGTAATTTCTTGACGGGAAGGGGTGGTAATTTATGGCGGAACTATTTGTTTGACAGGGACGGATGACTGTTTTCAACGGGAAACATTTCTTCACCAGAAGGGATGGTAGTTTCCAACGGGGAAAAAAAACATAACGGGAAGGGATGATAACTTCAGTTGCAATGGCTTTAATGACGGAACGGGATGTTTTTTTCCAGCGGGGAGGTTTTACGACAGAAAGAGATTCCGGCGGGAAATAATTTTACGACGGGAAGGGATGGAAGCATTCGTTGGTTCCGACGGGAAAGGTGGGGATGGAGGTGAAATTTGGTCTGGAAGGGACAGAAAAAATGTTGGTAAAGACGGGAAAACTACGGGAACAGACTGCGAGGCCGGAATGTGTTGTGCTTGGGTCTTGGCAGTGACAGCAGCTGAGGCTTTGATTAATATGTAGTATACACTGGGTGGAGTACAAGCCGCTCGTCCTGCCGAAGTGGAGTTTGGCTATATTCACACACAGTTGGTATTTCCTTATCGGACTGAGTGAACTTTCAAGTTGGTGCTTGGGAAGCCAGAGTGTTTTTCAGCACAGAACTCTCCTTCACGGTTTGTCCTTCAGTTTGACGATTTCGATTTGTATGCGAAGGGTTACACGCTCCCAGCAGCCACAATAGGCTGTGAGCAAACTGTTGTAGCGCAGTGTGGACAAAACAATTCAAGATATACCCTGTATGTAATATGTCGTCCCGGAACGAGACACGAGGCATAGCATAGGCAAGGTGGAAAGGTAAAGTGGGCTAGTGTTATGATACTGCCTTGAATGAGGCTGAAAGCCTGGTAAGTACCTGGGTTCAGGCACTGGGATCGTACTTGTAGTACTTGGGAGGAATGTCTTAATCTAAATGGAAAACCAAGGGTATTCCCAGCAAGGCACGAGCTTGGCTCTCAATCTTCGCGTGCGCGAAAAGAATAAATCTGCTCGTATTATATCTCTAAGCAAACAACACGCGTGAGTACCGTCGTCGGCATTACGGAGGGTCCAGCGTCACGTAGATGAATCTCGAGGCGCCGCCGTGGATAACTGACTTTCCGGCTACACTCGATTTTGTTTTTCTTGTCGTTTTCCTTGAGTTTGGGTGGTGTTTTTTCTACCTCTTGACGTTTCCGAGCTTTCGCGTCAGGAGGGGTTCTGCTCGGTGTGTTATGGTTTGTTTATTATCTCGGGCTAGGTTGGGGATGGTTTTTGCGTTTTTTATTTTGCTTACCCCCCCGCTCAGTGTCGGGGCTGGTCTGGGTAATCGGGCCACTCATTTGTGGCACAGGACGCATTTCCAGAGTTGTGGGCTGGGCTTAGGTGGTTCTTGGCGTATTCCGTGTTATTTTTGTTCTCGTTTTTGGTATTCACTTTTCGCTTTTCCATTATTAGTCTTTTTCGCCCTGCCCCCCGTTGAGAGTGGCATAGCGATGGCTTTTGTTGATGGATTATTCCTGCCCCTTAGGGCTAGGGCTTCCTTCCTATCTTTCTTGGTTTTGTCGTACCTTTTCGGCTTTGTTGCCTCGCCGTTCAGAGGTGTGGGAGTGGGTTTTGAGGAGCCGCATCTTCGACTCGTGTTCTATACATAGTTCGTGGAATCGGGGTTTCCATGAAATTTCCTTAATTCTGCACATACGGTTCATCAAAGTGGGCTAGTGTTATGATACTGCCTTGAATTAGGCTGAACGCCCGGTAAGTACCTGGGTTCAGGCACTGGAATCGTATTTATTTGCAGTACTTGGGAATCGTGTCTTAGATGGAAAACCAGGGGTTTTCCCAGCGAGGCACGAGCTTGGCCTCAGTCTCCGCGTGCACAAAAGGAACAATTGCTGATTCTCTTATATATCTAGGCAAACAACACACGTGAGTACCAACGAGTACCGATCTAATAGGCAAACCTGTCCAGGGAGGCAAAGTATCCCGACCTTGATCATACCACAGGCATCAACGCTCCACGGCTCAGCAACAACTCCTCTTCGTCGTACCTCCTCCCAGCGTCTACCTGTACGTGTTCCATTAGACTACTCGTATCTGTAATCGTCACTTTTTGTTGGTATGTCGGTGAGACAAGCTATATCGAACACCCTCCCTGGCCACGACCAACTAACAGGCCTGAACGACAAGTATCTAATCATGAACAACACACACGAAAAAAAACTAACATATCCCCAACTAAAAATTGCGGTATTTCTCAAACCTCTCTCTGCCAACAACCTCGATCAAGACGTGGGCATGTCTGTCCTCCGTTGGGGTGTACTAAACCGGTAACTTCCGTCCCCACCAGCTCGCGTAGAATTCGGTACATTTCGTCAATGTGCTTACCGTTTGACTAGCTCAAGGGGTTTCAAGTAAAGTCTATCGCCCCCGTGTTGTCTTAAAACACTGCAGGGTTATTTCACGCTGACAACGAGCATTCAGTGTAAGTATTGGATTGGATGAGGTCTCCTCCTACGGAGCAGGTGGGATTCGCCCGGAAGAAACCCCGCAGTGAGTGCGCTCTCAGCGCGGCGCCCATCTCTGGGATTGAAATGATCGTGCAGAAAAAATACTACTAAGCCCGTAGGGTGTGGGTGAGGAAGTCTAGATTTTTCCCCTATCTATGCCTATTGCCCTGTCCTCGTAGGGTAGGCTAGGCGTCGACAGACTGGCCGCTTCGTGCGTTCTAACTCTGAGTAAGTCCAGCAAATCCTGGATTACGTCGTATCGTTGTACCAAAGCTTGGTTTCTTGGATTGGGTCACGATCTTTCTACTGTGTTATTTCACGCTGCCGACGATCATTCAATGTAAGTACTGGATTGGATTAGGCCTCTTGCCCCGGTCGGTGGTCCTACCCATACTTCCCTGTGTTTCTTTGTTCGTGATTAGGTATTTACCGGGCGATGTGTTGTCTCGCCCTAACTTGCTTCGTACTGGTATATTGTAGCCGTGCATCGGGGCGCACGCGGAAAAACCTGATTCTGACGCTGAAGACAGTGGCAGCTCGCTCGCGGTCGGGTATTAGGGCCCATCTTAACGAGCAACATTTTTCATGATAATCGAATAGGGGAAAAAACAAAAATGATTCGAACAGACTTTCGTGAAATATATGCGTTTGAGTCCTATCGAGGAATAGCGGGGGGGGTTTTAGATCGAATTGCGCACAAGCGTCAACGAACACCAGAGGGCAACCAACGAGGCGAGCGAGGGCCCGCGTCCTCCCCGGGGCGCCGCGGGTAGCGGCCGGTTGTTTCTGCCGGCACCGCCGAAGAAGCTATCGCTCTTGCGGTGTCTTGGGTAGCTTGCGCAGCCCCGAAGCCCCATGCAGGCAACAGCGACGGGGATACGACCTATGTTCAGAGCGAAGTCGTGACCTGGTCGGTGCTCGTGTGGTTCGCGAGGTAAAGAGGGATGAAAAACTGGGTTTTCGACGGCCTTGTAATTTGTTTAGGCCCCGCCGATGGTATACTCTGTGCTAGGGACCGTCGGACCTCGCGCTGCGGCTGCTTCGGTGGCCTGTCTCTCGGGAATGGTGGATCTCACCTGTGAAGCAGTCGACCACACGGCTCAAGTTTGCGTGGATTGCTTCGGTTTCAGCATGCCACGTCGAGTTGGACGAACTCCCCGATTTGAATAACACGAAGAGCAAAAGAAGTCCCTAAAGTCTTCTTGTCGAATTCGTTTTTTTCGTTCTAATTCGAATCATACATCAAAACGCCTCATGGGTGATTCACTTTTCGACCGATCAGATGCAAATAAAATAAAACTAAAAAAATCTTAGCGGCGTATCATAAAAAAAATATCGTTAAGATGGCCCCTAAGGGCCGTTCCTAACGAACAAAAAACGACACGATTCGTGAGATTTTTGTCTTGATAAATCGTGTGTGATTTGTCGTGAATCATGGCAAAAAGACTCACGATTCATGACACCACTATTTTAAGCTTCTCCCTAAGAAAAAACAAATCACGATTCGTGACATTTTTGTCGTGTCTCAAAATACGCCTGATCAAGGCACTACGTTAGTTAACGTCGCTCGATACGGACTGCTGCTGCGGCGGCTGATACAGTAACATAATGTCAACGTTGTATAGACCATATATAGACGTCATCCCTCTAACGTGTGCTACGATAGCCACTAGGAATTTCACTAACAACACAGTGACATAGTGTTACGTACGCGTAGGTTTGGCCGTGTACGTTATCCGTCTAAAGAGTGTTACGGTAGCACGCAAGAGCCCCGCTGACACACTAAGTTTAACGTAACGTTACCGATATCGCTAACGCGGTAATATAATGTTAACGTTTAATTGTGGCCAGGTACGTTATCCCTTCAACGTATGTTACGATAGCCACAAGGAATCCCGCTGACACTCTAACATAGTGATACTCGCTATGGGTTCCATACCCTAACACCGTAACACATATACTGCGGTCAGCACGGATCCAGGTAGCACTCTATCTGACATGACGTTACGCGATCGCCCGCCAATATCATAAGGCACTTACTACTAACTATAATACCAGGTACTGTTTTATCACAAAATTCAGAAAGAAGTTTCAGAAAGAAGTAACGTAATGTTACGGGGGGTTTTCGCCGACGCCTAACATTAAGATAAAACGTTATAAACATACTTACGTTTGATTATAAGAACCTGCCTCGCGCTCAGCGAGTCTCCCACGATTTTTTTGTCGCTTCTACGATATTTGCTTTCTTCACGTTCTTTGCTTTCGTTGCGTGCTTGCTTCTCGTGCCGCACTATTTTCCCGGAACAATAGAAAAAAAATCTCGGAAAAAGAAAAGCGGTTTGGGAGGCTCTCTTCCGCTCTTTTTCACCGGCTGGTTGAAATTTCTTTTGCACTTTCAGTTATTTTTTTATGTTTTCTTCTTCCGTTTCGTGTGCGTGTGTGTAGGTGGAGCACGGCGATGCGGGCGAGTCCGGCGCCGTCGCGGGTGTCGACGGATGCTGGCGGGTAAAGGGGGGGTTGCAAGGAGCGCGGTCGCGGTTTTCGTGGCTAGGCGTCGTGTGTGTCTCGAGACACAAGGGAAGCATGAATGGGCTCTGTTTTGAATCCATCTGAAAAATTAGACTGAGTATGTACGAGTCCATAAGGGTCGTTCGGGATTGCAAGCTAACATTCAAGCGGTGCTTATTTTGCGACCACGCTGTACTATACAGAGAGACGAACGCCCGTCTGACCATCGACATCGTCGAGCTGGCGAACGAGGGTCACGGTGAGCACCGGGCTTCACGCGGGACGGGCGACGGGGATCACTGTGACGGAGAGGGAGTAAAGCTTTACCCGGACCAAATCGGTGGTGAGGTGGTCGCGAGAGGGGCGTGCGGTGTACGAGGCTGAGAGAGAAGCTCTGCTGTTTATTTGTTTTCTTCTTTGACGTTTGACTGGTTCAAGGTATTCCAGGAGCAGACAATTCCACTGGTGGCCGAGTTCCCCTCCGAAGATCGCGCCGCAGTGTCCGCGGCGGTGGCGGCTGCGGTGTTGGCGACTGCCACCGAGGTGGAAGATGGAAACGCCCCTCCGTGGCGCCCTGACGATGAGTATGCCTCCGAGGTGCTCTTCGACGCCATCAACTCCCGCAGTGCCCTTCCAGGCCCCGGAAACGACGGTCAATGCTTTGCGCACCTGCAATCCATCATCCCCACCGACATCGGGCGAGAAGAGTTCGGAAAGGGCGTGACGGCCTTCTGGCGGATAATCGTCGACTAGCCGGACGCGTTCCCGCCAGAATTCTGGCAGCTCTTCTTGCAGTCGAGCCTCACTGCCTTGGGGGAAAAATGCCGGCTGGTTTGCGTGAGCATGACATGGAGGCGGCTCATCACCGTGGGGGCTATGCGACAATGGCGGCCGCGGTTGGAGGAGGTCAACCGAGAGGTGAGGCAGTTCGGGGTCGCCGTACCCGGAGGAGTGGAGCATGTGGGACTGAGGGCTAGGATGTTACACGAGACGGGCAACTGGGTCGTCTTAACAGACCGCTCCAAGGCGTTCAACACGCTTCAACGGACGGCGGTGCTTGAAGAGGCGGCCAACTGCGTGCCAGCGCTCACGCCGTTTGTGGCCAAGTGCGACGGCACAAGACCCGCCGACGTGTATTTCAGGATGGACTCAGCGGAGACCAGGACGATCGCTTGCTCCAGCGGTGTCCAGCAAGGGGACCCCATGGGGCCGGCAATGTTCTGTCTGGCGTTACGACCGGGGCTGAAGCGTTTCCGACTGGAGTTCGAGGGAGAAGGAGTGGAAGCCTTCGCCTACATGGACGATGTATCTCTCGGCCTTATGGGGGTCACGGCCAACACGATTAGAGCTTTTGCCTTCCTCCGGCGAGAGCTAGACGACGTCGGCATTGTGGTCAACCCCGCCAAGACCTTAGCACTACCACCCAAAGGACACGTCCGACGGCGGAAGAGATATCGCTCCTGGAGAGTGTTGACGTCCGCATCGCAGACGAAGAAGGGGTGACGGTGGTGGGTGTTCCGATCGGCTCCGATGAATACGTGCTGGGGCGAGCAATGGAGGTAGTGAGGGACGGAGGCGCGGACCGCCTTGCACGCTTCCTCGCTCACATGCCCGACAAGCAAGCGGCGGCCCTAATCACCGTCGAATCCCTCGGGCAGCGGACGGGCTACCTCGAAAGGGCTCTGGACCCGGGGTTGTCACTCGAAGCATGCCGAAGGGCCGACAACGGGGCTCAGTGGGCCTACGAAAATATCCTAGAGCTACCGGGGGCGGCGGACGCACAGTTGTTTTTCCAGGAGGGGTGCCCGGCTAGCCAA
>JARUPZ010000041.1:332500-335000 GCA_031213475.1 Nereocystis luetkeana | reverse complement strand
ACGAAACGCCGAGAGTTCGACAGGCAGCTTTTTATGTCCGATGGAAATTGTCGTGAACGAGTAGTCTCCAGGATCATCTCCACTCTCAACCAGCCTATCCAGCCCCGTAATACGTCTGGTATGGTTGAGATTTTCACTGCGGCTGTTATTGATGCGGTCGAAAAAGAGGTACCACCCCCTGCACGTCGCCACCGCAGACATGGATGGTGTGAGTCTGCCGAAACCTTGGCCGCATTCATGCCAGCATGGACAGCGAGGGAGGATGCACGACAATTCTTGCGTGCCCACCCCCGGGACAGAACCGCGTGGAAGACCCTGAGATCTGCGTGTGCGAACCTGCAGAAGGTGATTGCCGCAGGACTGCATGCGTACTTCGAAGCGTACCTTGCCGAAACCGAACGACTCCTAGCGAACAACGACCAAAGAGGCTTTTACAAGCACCTTAAGAGTACGGTAGGATTGGAAGGGACTAAAGCGAGGAGCGAACAGTTCATTAGGGACGAGGATGGCACGATCCTACGGGATAAGGTGCGAATTCGTGAACGATGGGCGGGGTTTTATCACAAACTCTTGAACACGAAGTCGCTGAAACTCGATCCCACGATCATCGACCTCTTGCCACCGCGACCGCCTAAACTGTCGCTTGAAGATGAACCATCCATAGACGAGATGACCGAAGCACTGAAGGGGATGTCGAATTGGAAAGCTGTCGGGCCAGATGGTCTCCCGGTCGAACTCCTAAAAATCGACCACCCGGCATTCGCCCAGCGCTTTCACAACATCCTTGTCAATGTTTGGTTAACAGGAGAAGTCCCTCAGCAATGGAAAGATGCGATCATCAAGGTCCTTCACAAAAAGAAGGATCGAACTGACTGCAACAACTATAGAGGGATCTCGCTTGTTGCCCACGCAGGCAAAGTGTTGTTGAAAATCGTCGCGTCCCGCCTCAGCAACTACTGCGAGACCGAGGAACTACTCCCCGAGGAACAGTGCGGCTTCCGCCCCGCACGATCAACGATTGATATGTTGTTCGTCGTGCGCCGGCTGCAAGAGCTCGGACGACAGAGGAAAATCCCCTTATACGTGTGCTTCATCGATCTGCAGAAAGCGTACGACTCTGTCGACCGAGAGCTGTTATGGAAGGTACTCACACGCTTTGGCGTACCAACCAAGATGCTGAGAATTATCCGTAATTTCCACGATGGCATGCGGGCTCGCGTGCGTACTGATGACGGCGAGCTCTCGGAATGGTTTGATGTCACGCAGGGGCTGCGGCAAGGCTGTGTACTGTCACCGTTACTGTTCAACGTGTTCTTCGCTGCTGCGTTACACGTCGTACTAGTACGCTTCAGCCAAGACGAAGCCATTGTAAGGGATTTGGTCCAACTCTTGGAAGCTGGAGTAGTTCGAACAGGGAAGGAGGAGCCATTGGCGTGCGTGCGAAGGTCTGTGTGGGGCATGTTGTACGCCGACGATGCAGGAATTGTCTCGGAAGTCGGCTGAAGGGCTCGCAAAAATGATGACAGTCATCGTGACTGTCTTCGAAGCAGCAGGCCTCACGGTGTCGGAAAAGAAGACTGAGACAATGGTCCTACAAACACCAGACCGGACAACCCTCGCACCACCGCTCGTCATCGAAGCGGCAGGTCAGAGGTATAAGCAGACGACCCAGTTCTTATACCTAGGCGGCGTTATCCACGAAAACGCTGACCTCTCGCTCGAAATCGACCGACGGATCCGCCTCATGCGAGCATGCTTCAAACGGTTCGGTCCGGAGTTGTATGATAGGACGACCGCCCCCCTTAGCCTTAAAGTCCGAATGCTGAAGGCCGAGGTGATTGAGACCCTGCTGTACGGGTGTGTGACGTGGACCCTCAGAGCGGAACACTTTGCCAAGCTTCGAACGGCTCACCACCAAGTCCTGTTGCGAGTCATTGGCTTCCAGCGCCGACTTCGTACTGACCATGCCACCCTCTCGTACGCGAAGGCCCTCAAGATGACACGTTGCGAGAGCATCGAAACGACCATTCGCAAACGGCGGCTCTTCTTTGCGGGGGGCGTGGCACGGCAAAGCAAGGAGCGATTACCCAATCGGGTAATGCTCGGGACGATAGCTGGTGGGGAGAACCCGAGACCAGGCGGACAGTGTAAGACTTGGCATAGATGCATAGTCGAAGACCTTAGGGAGTTCCGAGCCACCGAAGGGTCAACGGAAGTTGCCCCCTTGGTGTTTGGAGTTGAGACCGCGTTGTGGTCCACTGCAGCCAAAAAGGTGGGGAAGTGGTACCGGGGGATCCTTGAAGCAGCCGAACGGTTCATGGTGAGGTGGCACGAGGCTGAGGCTGAGATGAGTAGACAGCGCCGCGCATCCGCCGTGGATGGTGCCCAAAGGAACGGGGGGGGAGGGGGCAACAGGAGAAGTGGCATAAAGCCCGACCGAGTGAATGCGGAGAGGGGGGGGAACAGGAGGGGTAGAAGGGAAACGGCGGTAGACGAAAGT